>SZWC01000118.1:208519-230474 GCA_023375785.1 Penium margaritaceum | reverse complement strand
GCTCACCAGGCTTGTAACGCACCCTAAGAGGGTACCTGCGACCTGGTACTGGAGCGTTAGCGGGCGGCTGGCACGGTGCTGCAGGCACAACTGCTGGTGCTGGTGGTGCTGCATCTCCCTCCTCTGCTTCTGCGGATGAGGCTGCTGTATCTGCTGCATCAGACATGGGAGAGTACAGTGATTCTCCCACTGTCACAGTAGAGGAAGGATCGGGAGAGACCGGGTCAGGAAGGATTTCTGCTCCCACTGCCTCATCAGCTGCTGGTTCTGCTGCCTCTTCACAGACAATGTTGGTGCCGATGACGTTGCTCTCGTTGAAGACGACATCCCTGTTGATAATGACGTGGCCTGTATCCCTCTCATAGAGGCGATAAGCCTTGCTTGCCACGTCGTAGCCAATCATCAGCATCTGCGCACTCTTTGCGTCCGATTTCTGCCGCTTCTCCTTGGGCACGTGCATGTGCGCCAGGCTGCCAAATGCTCGGAGATGACCCACGCTCGGCTTCTTGCCGAACCACACCTCGTACGGTGTCATCTGCTCCAGCGCCTTGGTGGGACTGCGATTCTTGATGTAGACCGCAGTGCTCACGGCTTCGGCCCAGAAGTCGTAGGTCAGCCGCGCCGCGTGCAGCATGGAGCGCGCCGACTCAACGATGGTGCGGTTGGCGCGTTTTGCTACACCATTCTGCTGCGGCGAGTACGGCGCGGTACGCTGCGCCTTGATGCCAGCTGCTGCGAGGTAGCCGTGGAACTCCTTGCTCAGGCACTCTCCACCGCGATCGCTGCACAACGCCTTGATCTTCTTGCCAGTCTGGTTCTCCACCATGGCCTTGAACTCCTTGAACCTGTCAAAGCACTGGTCCTTGGAAGGAAGGAAGTACACAGCAGTGTAACGGTTGAAATCATCAATGAAGGTCAGGAAATACCTAGAACCTCCAAAGCTCTGGGTCTGCACCGGTCCACACAGGTCCGTGTGGACCAGCTCCAACACCTCCTTTGCACGCTCCCCTGCTCCAGAGAACGCCTCCCGGTGCTGCTTCCCCTCCAAACATCCGATGCACAACTGCTGTTCAAAGTTAGAGATGGTAGGCAGGTCACGCACCATCTGCTTTGCTTGAAGCTGCTCCAAGGCGCGCATGCCGATGTGGCTGTAGCGCGCATGCCAGATCTCACCATCTGTCGCCTGCACCACTGCTGCAAGACTCTGCTCACGGGGCATCTTGGTTGCTCCCAGCAGGCGGTACATGTCGCCCTCCTTCACCGACCTGGCCAACTCCTCTCCTGTATCCTTGTTGAGGATGTAGCCATAGTCATCATCGAAGACGACGCGCAGTCCTGTGTTTGTAAGAGAGGAGACGGAGAGGAGGTTGAATGCAGCATTAGGTACGTACAGCACGCCATGGAACACTCCCACTTCAATGCCACGCGGGATCTCCAACCACATCTCCACAATCCCAATCCCTTCAGCATACACCACCCGATCATCACCCAAAGCGATAGGACGGGGAGAGATGGACAGCAACTGCGTAAACCACTCCCTGTGGTGCGTCAGACTCTTGGTACACCCTGAGTCTTTGTACCACACCAGATTTGCCTTCTCTTCTGCGACATGTCAGACTTCGCCATGAAGAGGTGGTCGCGTACCTCCTTGGCCACGTTCATGTTGCCAAAATGGTGCACGCCGGTCTGGTTCTGCTGCTGCTACTGCTGGTGTTGCTGACGTTGCTATGACTGCTGCTGCTGTTCCTGTGGAGATTGCTGCTTTTGATGCTGTTGCTACTCCTTCTGGTCCCTCTTGAACTTGAAGCACTCTTTCTTGTAGTGCCCCTCTTTCTGGCAATAATGGCACTTGCCTTTCTTCTTGCCTCTCTGCTGCCCGGACTGCTGCTGCTGCTGGTTGCGTGAGCCCATCGCCATGAAAGCTGCTTCACTGATGCTGTTGCCGCCATTGCGTTTTGCGGCATTGCGACGCAGTTCCACCTGCACCACGTGTGTGCAGATGAAGTGGAGGTCGAGAGTTGGCTGGCACTCCAGCGTCTCTCGCACCGTGTCGTAGCTGGTTGGGAGTCCCCTGAGCAAGAGGAGGATGAAGCGCGTCTCGTCCACAGGGTTGTCGGCTGCTCTCAGCTGCTTTGCCAGCTCCTTTGCCCTGTGCAGGTACGCCTCCATCCCTTCACCACCCTGCATTTTCAGCGTCATCATCTTTTCCTCCGAAAGCATGAGGAATGCAGGATCCTTGCTCTCATACTTCTTGCACAACGTGTCCCACCCCTCCTTTGCAGTAGCCTTGTCACTCACGTACTGAAGATGCGGGTTGGAGATGGTGTTGACAAGCAACCTATAGGCCTGCCTGTCCTTCTTCTTCCACTCCTCATACATCGCTGGTACAGCTGCAGAAGAACCCGCATCAGTTGCACCCTTTTGCGGCGTCTTCCCCGCCATCACCTGCGCTGCGGTGATGCCTTTTGCCTGTGGAACTGGAGCCTGCTCGTCGCCGCTCACCACCTCCCACAAGCCCCTCTCCTCCAAAAGGAGGCGGGTACGGATCTTCCAAAACGTGAAGTTGGCGCGTCCCTCCAGCCTCTCCAAAGGCTGGGCTGCTGTCACAACGCCAGCTGCTGCCATTTTCAGCCTTGGTGATGCCCAGCGCTGCCCTTGGATGGCGGCGCTACCCCTGCTTCTGCTGCTGCTTGTGCCAGAAATCTGTCTGACAGAAAATGGACTGTATATGCCAGCAGACTGGGAATTTTAAAAAACTGAGCCCACCACTGGAAAATTCAGCTCAAACCTTTCAGATCGACCCATAAAACAGGGTCATCAACAGGGGATTTCAAAAGATATGCCCTCTTGAAAACATGGTATGCTTCTGCTCCTACTCCAACTCAGGCCAGCCAGCTTGTAAACGGCGTTTCTCCCAAACGAATCAATGGAATGCAAATATTTTTGCACCAATGGAAAGCTTAGGAAAAATACTACAATTCGCATGTGCCACTTTTTAAAATTGACAGAGAAACAAGAGAGTTATGGTCATCACAAGTTGACAGTCTTACTCATAGAGAAGAGTGTAACCCTGGCCGACCTCGTTTTGAGCATAACTCTCAATCCGACCGTTGGATCTTCGCGATCTTGGGCTCGTTGGAAAGCTTGTCTTCTGAACTTGAAGATCCAGTGGATTGTCAAATTCGGTGAAGGTTTCACCCCAACCCGTCACTCTCAAAGTGACGGCCTGTGCTGGCTAAAAGTGGCAAAACTTGGCTCTGATACCAAATGTTGGATCTGGAGGAGAGTGGGAGCCTTGGAGCAGCGAGCATGTGTGATTGGAAGGGCATCACTTGTGCTGAAGAATGGTTGTTGAATCACTCAAAATGATGGAGTACATATAGAGCTAGAGCTTGGGTAAGTCAGCCCTCTCACAAGCCACACCACTTAGCCGTGGAGGCTAAGGCTCACACACTAGAATCCATAATCTCACACAAGGGAGGAAATCAGCCTAGCAATCAGGCTGACCACTCACACACGTCTTAGAGAGCTAGAGAATGCTCTCATGGCACACTCCTAGTGGTCACATAACCCACAAACCCATGGAGAATCGCCATGTGTCCATGGCGAGCACACAAGGATCTCACCTCACCTAGAAAGTAAGGAGAGGTATCTTTATCCTAGTCAGCACACTCTGACAAGGCAATCCTAAGACCAAGGACCTTTTTGGATATTTCTCCCATCAGGTCTTGACCCTGGACCTCTTGCCTTTTTTCTTTTCTCAGGCTAAGGCATGGAGCCATCACCCATGCCCACCCACACATCGACGGTCCATGACCCCCGAAACTTCAAAAATTCATATCTCCCAATCCGACCGTTGGATCGACCTCAAACTTGGACCGTAGACATTTTTCCACATGATCTTTCCAATGGTGAAGTCAGATTGGCGATCGGAGCAAGCATCTGGTACTTTCCTGGAACTTGCTCCTGTGGACCTGAAGTTGAGCCGGATGGCTCCCTTTCCAACAAGTAGGGTACAAGTTGGGTGCAACTGGGGTGCAACTAGGATGTAACTAGGGTGTAATAAGGATGTAACTAGTTTGCAAATAGGGCGTGTTGGATTTTGCATAAACAAAACCTTTAGGAATCTTTAGATGAGGTACTTTGATGGTTCAACTCTCTGGTACTGTACTGAATTTGTTGGTGATGACTTCTCAGTTATGAATAATCTGCTTACACACACACAGGCACTCTTGCCTTGGCAACGTCACTCACTGTGCCATTCATGAGTATGAACTGAAGGCACAGATACACGACTCGTCTCACAAGCTTTCTAACGATACTAAGCTTGTTCAAACTGGTTATACACAGACAAAGTAATAGGAAATACAAACCTACAACTACTTATCTTTCTACACTAGCTAGAAGCAAAAAGGTACAAGTATTGACGCAGTCCGGTCTCCTTGTATCTTCACACGATCTTCCGAACACTGCTCGATGATCCCCGATCATCGGCAGACCAAGGTTGGCAGATGCCCAGCGCCCTCGGTGCGATCCACGGACGAGATCATCCCGATCGGCGGTAGCTTCTTCATGACCATCGATCTGGCTCGCGCATTTGTCTCACGATGATGGACCGACCGCACCTCTCAACAGCGACAGTATTGATCAATCTAAAACGCCCTTGCAGGATGCCTGACCACAGGATCCATCTTTAGAAAGAGAAATATCTTCAGCGGTTCCTTGGTCCTTGCCACGCCAGCAGCCTCGGATTCAAAAGGAGCTCACGCTCGCACTCTTGCCTCGTCTGCCAGACCACACATCCTGTTGGTCTAAAACGTGCCGATACATATTACTATTGGTAGACATATTCCATCAGCTCTCCGAAGCTCCAATAGGATGAGAATAGGACCGCGAATAGATGGATCAGTGGGACGCCTAAAGCGGCCTGTCCACAGCCATACCATGCCCCGCCACAGAGGATAGACAAGAGGGTCGAGAGAGTGATGACGATCTCACTCTTGGCCCTCTTGTTTTTCTTTTTTTTGATATTGTGTCGAGCCTAGTAGATCAGTGGATCAAGATGATCGAACGGTTGTCCCTTTTCCAACATTTCCCCCCTTGTTGATCCAGCGTTGATGAAGGTGGAGCCGACAAGTGGAAAAAGAATAGAAGCCCCCTGTGAGAAGAGAGCCGGAAGGATGGGGGCGACAGAAAAAAGAACAGGGCGAGGCACGGGAATGCACGGCAAAAGAAATCCCCCCCAGGCCAACCGAGCCTCGCTGAGAGAGAAAAAGAGAGAAGCCCAGAGCAGCAAGACGCAGGGTGTATAGTGGGCCGATGAGAACTTTGTAGCCCGGACAACGCCCCGACGGCTTACAGATTGACCGGTCTCAATAGCACACCCTGCCCGGACTTGGGGGAGTGGACCCCCTCGCACACATCCGGCCCGCAAGATGAGCTGAACAGGGGGCAGCCCACCCATGGGGGTCTGAAAGAGAAGAGCGAACGAGCAGAATATGGACGGAGAGAAATTGCAGTTTGGAGCGGCATGGATCCAGCAGCAAACAGTGCACGAGGAGAGGGTGTTGGCGTTATGCGAAGACCGAGGCACAAGAGGAAAGCTAGGCACAGTAAGATAGAGAGAACACTGCAGGCAGAAGTAAGAGGAGATGGAGGAAACGGTCACACGCAACCTGCGTCCGTGCCAACGCCTCATGTGGGGAGCATGGAAGCGGGAAGCGACAACGGTTCCACCGAGGACAATCTCCGTCGGTCCCAACGCCTCATACAGGGAGGACGGAAAGACAGAGCCAGGAACGAGCGGCAGCGGGGAAGAACCAAGAAGAAAGAAGAAAGTGCCGAGAGGAGTCAGGACGAGGAGAGAAGGCCCAAGCGGACGCAGAGATGGACGTGACGGTCAGCAGAAAGGGCTTTGGTGAAGATGTCAGCAGTTTGGTCGACAGTGGGGAGATAGTGCATGACAACTTCGCCCTGTGCAACAGCGTCGCGAACGTAGTGGTACTGCCGACGGACAAGCTTGGTGCGGTCATGGAGGACAGGATCCTCGGAAAGGGCAATAGCTCCTTCGTGTCACAGTGGATGGACGTAGGCTCGAGTTGATCAAAGCCAAGCTCCCTGAGAAGCATACGAAGCCAAACCGCCTCTCTGGTGCATTCGCTTTCAACAATGTATTCAGCTTCAGTTGAGGAGAGAGCGACTACAGACTGCTTCTTGTTCCACCAGCTAACGCGTCCATTGTTGAGGAGAAAGACCTACCCAGAGGTGGAGCGGCTGGTGGTGTGATCACCAGAGAGGTCAGCATCGCAAAAGCCTTGGAGAACATTTTTGCCAGAGGCATAGCGGATAGCCAAAGAAGCAGACCCACGAAGAAATCAAATGCCACGCTTGGCAGCTACGATGTGAGCAGCTGTGGGGCGCTGACAGCCTTGACGGAGGAGGCCAAAAGTAAAGGAGAGGTCAGGTCTGGTAGCCACGGAGGCGTACATCAGGGAGCCCACCATGCGCAGAAAAGCTTTGGCATCTTCCAAGGAGGCCAAAGGAGTGGCTGCCGTGACTGGTTTGGTAAGACCATGATCCTTGGAGAGTGGGATGGCTTGAAGAGCGGATGAACCAAGCCCGAACTCGTCAGCCACACGTTGAGCGTAAGTGGCCTGGGTTAGTGTTACCTGACCGTGCAGGACGTCATGAGTGAATTGAATCCCAAGGTAGTATTAGAGAGGTCCCATGCACGTCATCTCAAATCGGTGGGAGAGCTGCTGTTTGAGAGTATCTCAAACAGAATTGTCCAAACAAGATAAGGTCGTCCACGAAGACAAAGACTCTGAGAAGATTGGACCCTTCGCGGAAGTATACGGAGTGGTCAGAGTGCAGGCATTGGAGACCTTGGACCAAGAAGAAGTCATGGATTTTCAGGTTCCACTGTCGTGGAGCTTGCTTTAACCAATAGAGAGATCTCTTGAGCTTGCAGACATGATCGGGGTGATCTGGGGAGACAAAGCCTTCTGGTTGAGTCATGTAGATAACTTCTTTGAGATCACCATTGAGGAAGGCACTTTTGACATCGATTTGATGGAGATGCCATTTGTTGCTAGCGGCCAGGGAGAGGATCACCCTGATGGATGAGTACTTGGCCACCGGTGCAAAAGTGTCTTGGTAGTTTACACCAAGAACTTGGCTGAACTCCCGCGTAAAAAAACATGCCTCGTGGCGATCAGGTGTACCTGGACGAGTCAGCTTGGTCTTGAACACCCACTCACATGTGACAATAGGTGTGTTGGGTGGTCAAGGAACCAGATCCCATGCATGCTGTTTTTGAAGCTGAGAGATCTCCTCTTGAGCTGCTTGACGTCATTGGTCTGCTTCGGGGTGGCGCATAGCATCTTTGAAGCTAGTGGGATCCACCACTTGTGTGAGTAGTACTTTGTGGCCAAGGTCGTCGTCTGCAAAGAGCTCGGTTGTAGACAGAAAACCAAGCTGAAGGAATGTCAGCGGTCTAGTGAGTCTGGCTGACCGCCGTAGTCCAGATTGTGACAGAGTGCTGGAGACATCCTTCTGTGAGGCAGCGGGAGCATGACGATTTCCTTCTGGAACCACAGGAGGGAGGACACCAGCGTGGTCATCAGGTGTTTGGTCGACAGAGAACTTTTGCAGAGGTGGTGGTGTTGTTTCAATATAGACGGTAGGCGTGACCGCTGGTGCTGTTGTATCACGTCCTCGGTTGTAGAAACTTTCGTCAAAGATGGATTGCCTGCTCCGAATCACTCATTTGGACTCTGGATCCCAGAGTCGGTAGATGTCCCGTGTCTCGAACCCAAGAAGGATATAGACTTTGGATCGTGGATACAGTTTGGAGCGCTCTTCTGGACAAACCCAGGCATGCACTGTGCATCCAAAGATACGAATGTAACCCAGATAAGGCTTGTTCCCGGTCCACGCTTCATAGGGTGTGGATGCGCCTGCAGGCAGCTTAGTTGTGGGGAGACAGTTTGTGATATATGCTGTGGTGTGGAGAGCTTCTGCCCAGAACGCGGATGCGAGACTAGCTATATGCAGCATAGTCCTGAGTCATTCGAGAAGGGTCTGATTCATCCTCTCTGCTTTGCCATTTTGTTGTGGAGTATATGGTATTGTAGTTTAGTATTGAATACCTCTTCCATCGTAGAAGGCTTTGAGGTTGTGATTGACAAACTCTGTTCTATTGTTAGTTCAAATCTTCTTCATAGTCAGGCTGGTCTCATTTTCAACCTGTCGAACCCATGTTTTGATCTCCTCAATAGCGTCAGATTTGAAATGAAGAATCCGGGTCCAGACCATATGCGTGTAGTCATCCAAGATGATGAGAAAGTAGTGCTTGTTGGAGAGAGATCCTTCCTTGATATAGCAAAGATCCATATACACGAGTTCCAGGCACTCGTGAGTCCCATGTGATGGAAGTGAGTGAAACGACGCTTTGTGTTGTATGCCGATGATACAGCCTTCACACATGGATGCTTCATGGTCTTGCAGCAGGCTGTTTGGTAGGTCATGAGCAATTAAATCTGTAGCCATTTTGGTTAGAGTAGGATAGCTGACGTGTGCCAGCCGCTTGTGCCAAAGTTCTGTCATCGTGGACGGAGTCGTTGTTTTAGCTGACGTAGATGAATGTTGGAAATGGAGGAGAGAGGGAGCCTTGGAGCAGCGAGCATGTGTGATTGGAAGGGCATCACTTGTGCTGAACAATGGTTATTCAATCACTCAAAATGATGGAGTACATATAGAGCTAGAGCTTGGGCAAGTCAGCCCTCTCACAAGCCACACCACTTAGCCATGGAGGCTAAGGCTCACACACTAGAATCCATAATCTCACACAAGGGAGGAAATCAGCCTAGCAATCAGGCTGACCACTCACACACGACCTAGAGAGCTAGAGAATGCTCTCATGGCACACTCCTAGTGGTCACATAACCCANAAACCCATGGAGAATCGCCATGTGTCCATGGCTAGCACACAAGGATCTCACCTCACCTAAAAAGTAAGGAGAGGTACCTTTATCCTAGTCAGCACACCCTGACAAGGCAATCCTAAGACCAAGGACCTTTTTGGATATTTCTCCCATCAGGTCTTGACCCTGGACCTCTTGCCTTTTTCTTTTCTCAGGCTAAGGCATGGAGCCATCACCCATGGCCACCCAGACATCGACGGTCCATGACCCCCGAAACTTCGAAAATTCATATCTCCCAATCCGAATGTGGATCGGCCTGAAACTTGGACCGTAGATAATTTACCACCTGATCTTTCCAATGGCAAAGACTGATTGACGATCAGAGTAGGCATCTAGAAGTTTCCTGGAACTTGCTCCTGTGGACCTGAAATTGAGCCGGATGGCTTCTTTTCCAATAATGAACAGGCCACAAACGCCATCTCTTGTATTTCTAGGTATCTTGAGGATTCGCTGGTGTCAAGGACGGTCAGGTTGTCCATGCGAGTGGCCACTGCTGCCAGTATGGATGTCTGGTTGTACACATTGCAGTTCTTATCAGTGTCAAACACAACTTTCAAGCGTTTGTCGTTGAGCTTTGTGACTGAGAGAAGATCGGGTTCAACGTCTGGCACGTAGAGTACATCCTCGAAGGTCCTCATGGCTGGCTTCCCATTGCATTTGATACCGACTTTGACTGTTCCTTATCCATAGGCAGGGATTGTCCTTCCATCACCAAGGCCAACTTATCGTGGTGTCAGAAAACGTTTGAAGTTGATAAATCAGTCCTTGCACGTCATATGCTTCGTACAGCCAGAGTCCATGATCCATGCCAGAATGCCGGCAGCGAGAAGAAGGACACTGTCGATGGAGCACGTGGCCAACTCTTCAGTCACAAATTCTTCTTCTGTCAGGGTGTGATATGTTGTCTTTTCTATTGCTGAACCATAGATTGGATGTTCTGGCTGCGAGGCTGACATGTCTTTGTCAGGTAGGACTGGTCCTTCAGATAGAAGATTTAGCTGAAAATTGTCTTCTTCGTCTGATGACTCTGGTGCTTTGGTGGACCCTGTAAGGAAAGCAGCCACAGTGGACATGTACGTGGTCAGCATTGCTTGATGAGGTCGACGAGCTCCATAATGACGAGTAAAATGTGGACGTCGTTTAGGGCAGTCTACGGCAATATGTCCCTTCTGCTTGCATGTCCAGCACACTCGATCAGTCGTTGGAACAAAGCCCCGTGGTGAATGCGGGGTTGGTTGATCTCTGCAGTTGAAATGTATAAGAGATCCCTGGCTGCCGTTTCCATAAGCTCTAAATTTCTTCGTCCTTTGTCCTTGGTATTTGGTCACAAGGCCGGTTTCACCTCCGTTGTCTTTGACATACTGTTCTTCAACCATCATGAGTTCTTCAACAGCCTTCTCCAGAGTTAGAGAATATGGTTGACTTCCAAGTGGCGTTGCTGCTGTCGGTGGTGTTGCTTTAGCGGCGACACCAGGTGTCCCACTTGCAGCTCTTCCTTGTGCCCCGATAGCTTGTTATAATGTTGTCTGAAGCTCAACAAGGTGGGCATCAAAGGTCTTCCCCTTTTTCTGAAAAGTCTTAAGTTGGTTAATGGTATCTTTGAATCTGGCAGGTAGTCCAAGAAAAAGGGTTAGTACCAGAACTCTTTCAGAGAAGACTTCTCCCATTAATGAAATATGGCTGGCCAGGTGTTTGAGGTGGGACACATGGTCTTCCAGGCGTGTTCCTTCTTCTATTTGCTGAGTATGGAACCCTGTCAGTAGACTTCCCAACTCAACATCGCTCGTCCTTTCATAACGACTCTTCAGGGCCTTCCAAGCTTTCCTCGGACAGTTGGTTGGATTGTTTTCTCTCATGATGAAGTTGAGTCACTCTGTTGAATTCAGCGCCAGATTTGAGAAGGCCTGGTCACAGCGTCTCTTCCAGCTGACTTGTTCTTCAAGTGGCGCTCCTAGAGGTAATGTGTCAGTAGGAGGATCGCAGATGACGCCCCATAGGCCCTTGTTCAGGAATATGATCTCAATGTTGAAGGCAAAGGTATGGTAGTCATCGCCGTCAAATGGCGCCACTTTGAAATGATCACCATTGTTGATTGTTGCCATCATATTTGTGTAGATTGGAAGATGCCACCTGCTCTAATACCAAATATTGGATTTTACATAAGGAGAACCTTTAGGAATCTTCAGATGAGGTACTCTGATGGTTTAACTCTCTGGTACTGTACTGAATTCGTTGATGATGACTTCTCAGTTAGGAATAATCCGCTTACACACACACAGGCACTCTTGCATTGGCAATATCACTGACTGTGTGATTCAAGAGTATGAATTGAAGTCACAAATACACGACTCATCTCACAAGCTTTCCAACGGTACCAAGCTCATTCGAAATGGTTACACACAGACGAAGTAATAGGAAATACAAACATGCAGCTGCTTATCTGTCTACACTAGCTAGAAGTAGAAAAGCATAAGTGTTGACGTAGTCCGGTCTCCTCGTGTCTTCACAGGATCTTCTGGACACCGGTCGATGATCCCCGATCATCGGCAGACCGAGGTTGGCGGATGTCCAACGCCCTTAGTGCAATCCACGGACGAGATTGTCCGGATTTGCGGTAGCTTCTTCATGACCATCGATGTTGCTCGGGCATTTATTTCACGATGATGGACTGACCGCACCTCTCAACAGCGACGGTGCCGATCAATCCAAAATGCCCTCGCACGATGCCTGACCACAGGATTCATCTTTAGAAAGAGAAATATCTTCAACGCTTCCTTGTTCCTTGCCATGTCAGCAGCCTCAGAGTCGAGAGGAGCTCACGCTCGCACTCTCGCCTCGTCTGCCGGACCACACATTATGTTGGTCCAAAATGTGCCCATACATATTACTGCTGGTAGACGTATTCCATCAGCTCTCCGGAGCTCCAATAGGATAAGAGTAGGGCCGCGGATGGATGGATCAGTGGGACGCTTAAAGAGGCCTGCCCGCAGCCATACCATGCCCTGCCACAGATGATAAACAGGAGGGTCGAGAGAGTGATGACGATCTCACTCTCGGCCCTCTTGTTTTTCTTTTTGTTGATGTTGTGCCGAGCCCAGTAGATAAGTGGATCAAGATGATCAGACGGTTATCCTTTTTCCAACAGGGCGCAATTACGGCGCAAGTAGGGTGTAACAAGGGCGCAATTAGTTTACCACTAGGGTACAAGGAGGGCGCAACTAGGACACAACTAAGACGTAGCTAGTGCCCAAGTGAGGCACAAGTAGGGTGCAACTAGGGCGCAACTACGGCACAACTACGGCACAACTAGGGCACGACTAGGGTACAAGTAGGGAAAAACTAGGGCACAATTAGGGCCCAACTAAGCGTAGATAGTGTTCAACTGAGGAGCATCTAGGCCACAACTAGGATGCAACTAGGACGCAACTAGGAAGCAAGTAGGGTGCAATTAAGGTGCAAGTAGGACGCAACTAGGGTGCATCTATGGTGGAACTAGGGCATAACTAGGGCCCAACGAGGGTACAACTAAGGCGTAGCTAATTTCAAAGTGAGACACAACTAGGGCGGAACTAGGGTGGAAGTACGGCGTAAATAGGGTGTAAGTAGGGTACAACTAGGGCCAAAGTAGGACGCAACTAGGGTGTAACTACAACGTAACTAGGATGCAGGTAGGGCGCAAGTAGGACACAACTAGGGCACAAGTAGGATGCAACTAGGATGCAAGTAGGACGGCACTAGGGAGAAGTAACTTGGAGGTAACTAGGGTGCAAGTAGGGTGCAAGTAGGGTGAAACTAGGGCACAACAAGGATGTAACCAGGGTACAAGTAGGGCGCAAGTAGGGTAAACTAGGACATAACTAGGGCCCAACTAGGGCGCAACTAGGATACACGTAGGGCGTAAGAAGGAGGCTATTAGGACACAACTAGGGTGAAACTAGGGCACAACTAGGGCATAAGTAGGGTGCAAGTAGAGATCAACCAGGGGATAAGTAGGGTGTAACTAGGGTGCAAATAGGACGTAGCTAGTGGCCAACTGAGGCCTAACTAGGGTGCAACTACGGTGCAAGTAGGGCACAACAAGGGTATAAGTAGGACGCAACAAGGTGCAACTAAGGCATAATTAGGGCGTAACTAGGACGCAATAAGGGTGTAAGCAGGGCACAAAAAGGGCAGAAATAGGACATAACTAGGACGCAAGTAGTGTACAAGTAGGACGCAAGGAGGGCGTAACTAGGGCATAACTAGGATGCAACTAGGGTGCAACTAGGGTGCAAGTAGGGTGCAAGTAAGGCACAACTAGAGCTAAATAAGGGTGCAAGTTGGGGCACAAGTAGAGTACAACTAGGGCGTGTCACTCCGCACTTGGCCACGGTCTAGAGTAAACGGCGCCGACAGGCAAACCGCCGACCGCCCTTGGTATTTCAACCAAGGTAGAGATCACCCACGGAGTGGTGTTTCCAAACTGAAAGGTTCACTTAGCTTGTCCCAACCGTGGCCGGAGAGTGTTCCAAACTCTCACCCAACTAGCAAAGCTACACACCAAAGTGTCACTTGCACTTATTCTTAATCCTCTTTTTTGGTGGCCAAAAAGGGATTAGTTTTCTCCCAAGTCTCAAGAGTAAGAGATGATATAATTATCACATGCAAATGATAGGCCTTATATAGTCTGTGGTCAGTGCTCCCAGTGGCTCCTTGGAGGGGCCTCCCCCCAAGGCCACCCTAGACAGTGTCATTAGCTTTGATGACATGGCACCCTCTGTGACCGCAAAGTGGCGCTTGATCCACCTTGGACCTTAGAAGCTTCTAGGAAGCTTCCTTGGCCCTTTTTAGTCACAAAGAAAATTTGGTCCTGGGGGGATTTAACCCCGGACCTCTCGCTTGCGAGACGGTGCCTTTACCCACTAGGCTGTTGGAAGTTGTCCTAAGGAGCATGCACCAGGTAGACTACCAAGAGTAGAACAAGGGGACTTACTCCACAAGGGTGAGCAGTGCATGCCTTGTCTCTCTCAGCCTCTCTTGCATGTCGCTGGGGGACTTGCGCTAGAAGCACAGTGCATACCCAGTCTAACTCTTCCGCTGATTGGACCAGGGGCGTACACAGAACATAACAAAGTCTCCCTTGCACCTGCGTCCATCTGCGGCTAGATTCTTGCTGCGGCCATGGACCCAGCGATGTCGGCCACCTGTGAAGTAGCCCGCCCGTTCAGTCCTCGTCTGCTGCGCTCGCCATCCCGATGCCTCGTGCCCCTGCCATGTACAGGTCACTGTCCAGCGGCTTCGTCATGAAGTCCGCGAGCATCTGCTTGGTCGAGATGTACTGCAGATCTACCACTCCCTTGGCGACGAGGTCGCGCGTGTAGTGATAACGGATGTCGATGTGCTTGGTCCGCCTGGATAGGGTGTCCTTGAACGCGATGTCCATCGCGCTCTGGTTATCGACGTGGATGATTGTGGCCTCCTTCTGTGGTGCGTGCATCTCAGCGAGTAAGCTGCGTAGCCACTGCGTCTCCTTGCACACCTCAGATAGCGCCACGTACTCAGCTTCTGCGGTTGATATGGAGACACAATCTTGCTTGCGGCTGGCCCACGACACAGCGCCGCCGTTCACAAGGCACACAAAGCCCGAGGTGGACTTCCTATCATCCACGTTGCCTCCAAAATCTGCGTCGATGTAGTACTTGAGGCGCAAAGGGTCTGTTCCTTGGAGGCTGTTGTACTGCAGCCCCATGTGCCGTGTCTTGTTGAGATAGCGCAAAATGCGCTTCACGGCCTGCCAGTGGAGTGGCCCAGGGTTGGCCACGTACCGACTGACTAGCCCCACAACAAAGGAGATGTCCGGCCGCGTGCCAACCATGGCATACATGATGCTACTCACCGCAGACTGGTANTTCACAAGGCACACAAAGCCCGAGGTGGACTTCCTATCATCCACGTTGCCTCCAAAATCTGCGTCGATGTAGTACTTGAGGCGCAAAGGGTCTGTTCCTTGGAGGCTGTTGTACTGCAGCCCCATGTGCCGTGTCTTGTTGAGATAGCGCAAAATGCGCTTCACGGCCTGCCAGTGGAGTGGCCCAGGGTTGGCCACGTACCGACTGACTAGCCCCACAACAAAGGAGATGTCCGGCCGCGTGCCAACCATGGCATACATGATGCTACTCACCGCAGACTGGTACGGCACATCCTGTATTTCGCGGCGCTCGGCTTCCGTGCTGGGGGAGTGGGCGGAGCTGAGATTGCACTTCGTAGGGAGAGGAGTGCTGAGGGGTTTGGCGTCTTCCATGCCATAGCGCCAAAGCACCTCTTAGATGTACTTCGTCTGGTTGAGCTCGATGGTGCTTGCAGCTCGGTTGCAGTATATGGTGATGCCCAAGTAGTACTCGAGCTCACCCATGTCCTTCATCTGAAACCGTCCATGGAGCTTCTCCTTGAGGGCCTCGAGGGCCTTCATGGAGGTGGAGGCCAGAATCAAGTCATCCACATAGAGCGCTACCAGCAATAGCCCCTGGTCATCCGCACGCACATACACACTGGGGTCGTTGTGGCAGTGCGAGAAGCCAAGGCCAGCCATGAAGCTGTCCATCTCCTTGTACCAGATCCTTGGGGCCTGTTTCAGCCCGTAGAGCGCCTTGATGAGGTGACACACCTGCCCGGGTTTTGCCTTGACACCCTCGAGCACCTCCATTAGTATCTCCTTGTCAAGCTTCCCGTAGAGGAAGGCGGTCTTGACGTCCATCTAGTGGATTTCCATGTTGCGTGCCGCAGCCACAGCCAGAAAGGTGCGGACGGAGGGGAAGGACGCAACAGGAGACTAGGTCTCATCGTACTCAGACCCTACTCTTTGCGAGAACTCCTTCGCGACGATCCTTGTCTTGTACTTGTCGATGCTGTTGTCTTGCTTGCGTTTGATGCGTAAGACCCACTTCACGCCTACCACGTGTGCGTTTGGTGGTCTGTCCACCAGCACCCACGTTCCATTCTCCTCGATGGAGGCGAGCTCGCTCTCCATCGCTTCCTTCTATTTAGCGGCGTCTGGCCGTGAGAGAGCCTCGGCGATGGTAGCCGGCTCTCCCTGCGCAAGGCACAACCAGCTCAGGCCAGTCCACTCGGCCTTCCCTCCGTCATAGTGCTTCATAGGCTTTGCTTGGCACTCACTGCGCCACAGTGGTGCTGGTGCTGGCTGCTCGTGATGTTGCTGCTGCTGTGCTTCTCTAAGAGGGGTCGCTGGAAGGGAAGAGCCACTTGCCTCCGAGGAGGCCTCGGATGTCTCCGACGCGGTGTCGAATGTCAATCCCGCTTTAGCCTGAGCGGACGCTCTCCCTGAATTGGCAGCCTCGGTGGCTATGGGCACTGGCGTCCCACGCCAGTTAGGCGGGGATGTGTCACCTGCCTCCAGCAGCACGATCCACTCTCCCTGTTTTGGAGAGTTCTCTAGGTCCAGCAGTTCTCCCTTGTCGTGTGACTCTTTCTGAAAGGTCACATCTCTGGAGGTTATGACTCTCCCTGCTACCTGGTCCCACAGCCTGTACACCTTGTGCGCGGCCTCGTAGCCGATCATCACGCACTTGCGCGCACGTGCATCCAACTGGATTTTGGCCCAAGCCGTGCAGCCGAAAGCCTTTAGGTGAGAGGCATCCGGCTTCTTTCCCGACCACGCATCATGCGGCGTCATGCGTTATGCACTTTGCTCCTTTCCTATCCCCTTGTAGCGCAGTGCTACAACAGGCATGAGGTTGATGAGGTAGCATGCAGTGAGCGCTGCTTCCGCCCAGAAGCGAGGAGGGAGCTTTGAGTGTAACAGCATGGTTCGCGTCATGGCCAGAATGGTCTGGTTCATGCGCTCGGCCACGCCGTTGCTCTGCGGTGTATAGGGGGTAGTAGGTTGGTGGACAATGCCGTGTGCCCGAAACCACGGCTTGCACCCCTCGTACTCTCCGCCGTTGTCGCTCCGCAGGGCCTTGACCTTCTGTCCGGTTTGTCGCTCCACCATGGCAACAAACTCTTGCAGGCGCTCTAGCACCTCTCCCTTCGTTTTGAGGAAGTACACCCACACCTTCCGAGAGTAATCATTGATGAAGGTGAGGAGGTACTTGGAGTTGCCGTTGGTCGTGGTACGCATGGGGCTGCACACGTCGCTGTGGACGAGGTCGAGTATGCCCTCTGCTCTGCGACCATTTTTGGAGAAGCGTTTCCACTTTGTCTTCCCTTGCAGGCAAGCCTCACACCCAGCGTTGCATCCACCCTTCAGCTCACACCCCTCCAGTCCGCGTACAAGCTTCTGCTCCTGCATGATCTGGAGGGTGCTGTCGGCCACGTGCCCAAGGCGTCTGTGCCACAGCTTCGCAGTTGCTGCTCCCGCGTCTTATGCCGCCAAAGCAGGCGGCGTGGATGGTGTCTTGGCATTCGGCGATGGTGCAGCTTCCGCTACTACCTCTGCCGCCCCAGCGTGCCCTTCCGCGCTCTTCGTCTGCAGAACGTAGACCCCATCCGTTCGTGGCACCTTGGCGAGAAGGTCTGACGTAGCGTAGGTAATCGTCAGGTCCTCGTTCTTGAGGATGACGGCTTCCTTCTGTGTGAACACCACCGTCATCGCGTGATCTGTAATCCGCGAGACGGAGAGGAGGTTCGCGGCGAAAGTTGGCATGTAGACAACGTTCTGCAGCTGCAACTCCTTGTCGGCTCTGTTGAGCCGCGTGTACACGACCTTCTTTCCCTCACCAGCCGTGTACTCGATGCCGCCGTTGGCGTACCGGAACTTGGCCGTGGACGGTGTGAGGGACGAGAAGCCACATACCTCGCGAGAGATGTGGTAGTCCGTGCCACTGTCGAGCCCAAAGGCTCTCGGCCGCAGTAGTGCAGAGCCCTTGGGAGGGGCCTTGCTCTCGGCCATCATGCTCGTGGACGTTGAGTCCACATTCTTACTCACGTTACTGCTCCCACCACCGCCTCCTTCCTTCTTTGGTACACGATACTCCCGCGCCCAATGCCCCGCCTTGCCACAGTTGTTGCACTTGCCCTTCTTCTTGCCGCTATTCCCGTCGCCACTACCTCTGCTGTTGTCATGAGAGGAGGTGCCTCCCAAGCCACTTGCGTACGCGGCGTTGTTGATGACGCCGTTGTTGCGCCGCATGGCCTCGTTCCGGACAAACTCAGAGATACAAGGGTACGTGAACTCCGACTCCTCCCAACCATCCAAGGTGGTGATCATGGGGCCCCAGCTTGGCGGCAAGGCCATGAGGAGAATCATGGCCCGCATCTGTTGGTCAAGCTGCCAGGAAATGGCGCGGGCTTCTTGAAGCAGTCCTTCGAACTGCCGGAGGAAGTCCGAGATTGACTCCCCTTCGCCCACCCGCAGCCCGATGAGGCGCTGCAGGATGAAGAGTCGATTGGCGAGGAAAGTTGAGTGGTACACGTTCGTCAGCTTGGTATAAGCCTCAGCTACCGTCATGTACTCCTCAATGTGGGAGATTGGGGAGGGGCTTATGGATGTTGGAAATGGAGGAGAGAGGGAGCCTTGGAGCAGCGAGCATGTGTGATTGGAAGGGCATCACTTGTGCTGAAGAATGGTTGTTGAATCACTCAAAATGATGGAGCACATATAGAGCTAGAGCTTGGGCAAGTCAGCCCTCTCACAAGCTACACCACTTAGCCATGGAGGCTATGGCTCACACACTAGAGTCCACAATCTCACACAAGGGAGGAAATCAGCCTAGCAATCAGGCTGACCACTCACACATGACCTAGAGAGCTAGAGAATGCTCTCATGGCACACTCCTAGTGGTCACATAACCCACAAACCCATGGAGAATTGCCATGTGTCCATGGCTAGCACATAAGGATCTCACCTCACCTAAAAAGTAAGGAGAGGTACCTTTATCCTAGTCAGCACACTCTGACAAGGCAATCCTAAGACCAAGGACCTTTTTGGATATTTCTCCCATCAGGTCTTGACCCTGGACCTCTTGCCTTTTTCTTTTCTCAGGCTAAGGCATGGAGCCATCACCCATGCCCACCAAGACATCGACGGTCCATGACCCCCAAAACTTTGAAAATTCATATCTCCCAATCCGACCGTTGGATCGACCTGAAACTTGGACCGTAGATAATTTGCCACCTGATCTTTCCAATGGTGAAGACGGATTGACGATCGAAGCAGGCATCTGGAAGTTTCCTGGAACTTGCTCCTGTTGACCTGAAATTGAGCCGGATGGCTCCTTTCCCAACAATCTCCCACTTTGCCGCAATCAGAGTGGGATGAGTCCACATCCCTTCATTCAGAAGTGCTGCTTCTCACGGGTCACTTGCTTGGTGCAGAAATCAGCAACCTGCTTGCTCGTTGGAGTAAACTCCAGCTTGATAGCACCCTCCTGCACCATGTGCCTGATGAAGTGATATGCGATGTCAATGTGCTTGGTGCGTGCATGGTGCTCAGGATTCTTGGCGAGTGCGATTGCGCTCTGGTTGTCGACGCGCACAGGAACTGGAACTGCTGCACTCCCACTCATCTCTGCCATGAGACGTTGGAGCCAAATTGCTTCCTTGGCTCCAAAGCTGAGAGATACGTACTCAGCTTCTGTACTCGAGGTAGCCACGACCACATGCCGCTTGCTGCACCAGCTGATGGCACCTCCATTCATGAGAAACACATGTCCAGAGATGGACTTGTGGGTCTCAAGATTTGAAGCCCAATCTGCATCCGTGTAGCCGATGATGCTGTTGTCGTTGCCGTTGTAGGTGATGCCGACGTTGATGGTTCCAGCAAGGTAGCGGAAGATCCGCTGCACTGCCTTCTGGTGCTCCGGTCCGGGATAAGCCATGTGCTGGATCACAGCGCTCACAGCCTGTGCGAGGTCCGGCCTGGTTGCAACCATCAGGTACATGAGACTGCCGACGGCGCTCTGGTACTTCTGTCGCTCAGCTGCATTTGCTTCTCCATTGAAGCTCATGAGGTACTGCCGCGTCTCCAGCGGCGTGCCGATGGGTTTTGTATCTGCCAGGCCGAACCGTTGCAAAACATCCTTGATGTAGCGGCTCTGCTGCAGCGAGAGAGAGCGTGACTTGCGGTCACGCACAACCTGGATACCGAGGAAGTATGATGCCTCCTCGAGATCAGACATCTGGAAGCGCTCTTGCATGGCTTCCTTGAACTCCTGCAGTGCAGACATGCTGTTTGAAAGGAGGAGCATGTCATCCACATAGACAATGATGATGATGATCTCATGCTCATGCTGCCAGCGATACACACTGTAATCACACTCGCTGCGCTCAAACCCCATGCACTGCAACGCCGCATCCAACTTCTGGTTCCAAGCACGCGACGCTTGCTTGAGGCCGTACAGCGACTTCTGCAGCTTGCAGACCAGGTGCTCCTGGCCATCTATGACGAACCCCTCCGGCTGCTCCATGTAGATCTCCTCCTCCAAGTCACCATTCAAGAATGCCGTCTTGACATCCATGTGGTGAACCTCGAAGTCCTCAGCTGCTGCATAAGAGAGGAGCGTGCGCACAGAGGCAAACTTTNGGGCAAAAGTTTCTGTGTAGTCGATGCCCTCCTGCTGCGAGTAGCCCTTGGCGACCAGCCTCGCCTTGTACTTTTCCAGGTTACCATCTGCTCCCCGCTTCTTCTTGAAGACCCACTTGCACTTGATCACTTTACGTCCAGGTGGACGCTCAATCAGCTCCCACGTGCCGTTGTCCAGCTGCGACTGTATCTCTTGCTGTACGGCTTGCGCCCAATCTGCTGCATCCGGTGCAGCCATGGCCTCCTTGTATGATGTTGGCTCATCTGAATCTGCTGCAACTGCAACGTTCATCTGTTCTGGTTTCTGCAGCATCCAGAAATGGCCGCGCTCACCAGGCTTCTAACGCACCCTAAGAGGGTACCTCCGACCTGGAGCTGGAGCGTTAGCAGGCGGCTGACGCGGTGCAACTGGCACAACTGCTTCTCCTGGTGGTGCTACATCTCCCTCCTCTGCTTCTACCGATGAAGCTGCTGTATCTGCTGCATCAGACATGGGAGAGTAGAGTGATTCTCCCACTGTCAAAGTAGAGGAAGGATCGGGAGAAACTGGGTCAGGAAGAATTTCTGCTGCCACTGTCTCGTCAGTTGCTGGTTCTATTGCCTCTTCACACACAATGTTGGTGCCGATGACATTGCTCTCATTGAAGACGACATCCCTGGAGATGATGACGTGGCCTGTATCCCTCTCGTAGAGGCGATACGCCTTGCTTGCCACGTCGTAGCCAATCATCAGCATTTGCGCACTCTTCGCGTCCCACTTTTGCTGCTTCTCCTTTGGCACGTGCATGTGCGCCAAGCTGCAAAACGCGCGAAGATGACCCATGCTCGGCTTCTTGCCGAACCACGCCTCGTACGGCGTCATCTGCTCCAGCGCCTTAGTTGGACTACGGTTCTTGATGTAGACCGCAGTGCTCACAGCTTAAGCCCAAAAGTCGTAGGTCAGCCGAGCCGCATGCAGCATGGAGCGCGCCGACTCCACAATGGTACGGTTGGCGCATTCTGCTACGCCGTTCTGCTGCGGCAAGTACGGCGCGGTACGCTGCGCCTTGATGCCAGCTGCTGCGAGGTAGTCCTGGAACTCCTTGCTTAGGTATTCTCCACCGTGATCGCTGCGCAGCGCCTTGATCTTCTTGCCGGTCTGGTTCTCCATCATGGCCTTGAACTCCTTGAACCTGTCAAAGCACTGGTCCTTGGAGGAAAGGAAGTACACAGCAGTGTAACGGCTGAAATCATCAATGAAGGTGAGAAAATACCTAGAGCCTCCAAAGCTCTGGGTCTGCATCGGCCCGCACAAGTCCGTGTGGACCAGCTCCAACACCCCTTTTGCACGCTCCCCTGCTCCAGAGAACGCCTCGCGGTGCTGCTTCCCCTCCAAACAGCCAATGCATAACTGCTGCTCAAAGTTAGAGATGGTAGGTAGGTCACGCACCATCTGCTTTGCTTGAAGCTGCTG
>SZWC01000118.1:185334-202029 GCA_023375785.1 Penium margaritaceum | reverse complement strand
TAGGATCCTTGCTCTCATACTTCTTGCACAATGTGTCCCACCCCTCCTTTGCAGTAGCCTTGTCACTCACGTACTGAAGATGCGGGTTGGAGATGGTGTTGACAAGCAACCTATAGGCCTGCCTGTCCTTCTTCCACTCCTCATACGTTGCTGGTACAGCTGCATGAGAACCCGCATCTGCTGCACCCTTTTGCGGCGTCTTCCCCGCCACCACCTGCGCTGCGGTGATGCCTTTTGCCTGTGGAACTGGAGCCAGCTCGTCGCCGCTCACCACCTCCCACAAGCCTCTCTCCTCCAAAAGGAGGCGGGTACGGATCTTCCAAAACGTGAAGTTGGCGCGTCCCTCCAGCCTCTCCAAAGGCTGGGCTGCTGTCACAACGCCAGCTGCTGCCATTTTGAGCCTTGGTGATGCTCAGCGCTGCCCTTGGATGGCGGCGCTACCCCTACTTCTGCTGCTGCTTCTGCCAGAAATCTGTCTGACAGAAAATGGACTGTAGATGCCAGCAGACTGGGAATTTTAAAAAACTGAGCCCACCACTGGAAAATTCAGCTCAAAACATTTCAGATCGACCCAAAACAGGGTCATCAACAGGAGATTTCAAAAGATATGCCCTCTTGAAAACAGGGTATGCTTCTGCTCCTACTCCAACTCAGGCCAGCCAGCGTGTAAACGGCGTTTCTCCAAAACAAATCAATGGAATGCAAATATTTTTGCCTCAATGGAAAGCTTAGGAAAAATACTACAATTCGCATGTGCCACTTTTTAAATTTGACAAAGAAACAAGAGCGTTATGGTCATCACAAGGCGACAGTCTTACTCATAGAGAAGAGTATAGCCCTGGCCGACCTCGTTTTGAGCATAACTCTCAATCCGACCGTTGGATCTTTGCGATCTTGGGCTCGTTGGAAAGCTTGTCTTCTGAACTTGAAGATCCAGTGGTTGTTTGTCAAAGTTGTTGAATGTTTTACCCCAACCCGTCACTCTCAAAGTGACGGCCTGTGCTGGCTAAAAGTGGCAGAACTTGGCTCTGATACCAAATGTTGGAAATGGAGGAGAGAGGGAGCCTTGGAGCAGCGAGCATGTGTGATTGGAAGGGCATCACTTGTGCTGAAGAATGGTTGTTGAATCACTCAAAATGATGGAGTACATATAGAGCTAGAGCTTGGGCAAGTCAGCCCTCTCACAAGCTACACCACTTAGCCATGGAGGCTAAGGCTCACACACTAGAGTCCACAATCTCACACAAGGGAGGAAATCAGCCTAACAATCAGGCTGACCACTCACACACGACCTAGAGAGCTAGATAATGCTCTCATGGCACACTCCTAGTGGTCACATAACCCACAAACCCATGGAGAATCGCCATGTGTCCATGGCTAGCACACAAGGATCTCACCTCACCTAAAAAGTAAGGAGAGGTACCTTTATCCTAGTCAGCACACTCTGACAAGGCAATCCTAAGACCAAGGACCTTTTTGGATATTTCTCCCATCAGGTCTTGACCCTGGACCTCTTGCCTTTTTCTTTTCTCAGGCTAAGGCATAGAGCCATCACCCATGCCCACCAAGACATCGACGGTCCATGACCCCTGAAACTTCGAAAATTCATATCTCCCAATCCGACTGTTGGATCGACCTGAAACTTGGACCGTAGATAATTTGCCACCTGATCTTTCCAATGGTGAAGATGGATTGACGATCGGAGCAGGCATCTGGAAGTTTCCTGGAACTTGCTCCTGTGGACCTGAAATTGAGCCGGATGGCTCTTTTCCCAACAATGGACGTGACGAGAACTGCGAGTGCGATGTCATTCCGCTCTTGCCACCCTGTGTATTCCGCGTTTGTCTTGTCCTCCGGTGCTATCTCCGTCCCTTTCAGCACGTTGAGGTACCCGCGCACGCGCATCACCACCTTAAACTGCCATTTCCACGTACCGAAGGCTTTGCCATTGAAGCGTGCGATGGCGTTGGCCGTGCCCAACTCAGCGGGCCGTGCGGTGAGTGGAACGATCTCTTGATCCCCCGGCATGATTGCGGTGTGGTCAAGGATGCTCACTTAGTCTCTGCTGTTCTGCTTCGTTGATGCGGAAGTAGGCTGATGAGGCTGATGACTGCTACAGATTTTCAAGGTGCAGTCCATTGCATACCCCTCCAGCCGATGGTCTCCTAGCTATTATGGAGGAACTGCTCCCACAGACACGGGGTTGTACCCACAAGGGGCGAGCGGAACCCGCTTAGGACTCGAGGGTCATACCAACAATGGCAGATCGTATCCTCGTTCCTTGTCCGTGGAGAGCAAAAGTGGACCACGGATCCAACCCTCGTCCGGTCTCTCACAATGCGTACCTTGGTCCAAGGTGGACCGACGATGAAGCAGATGGAGCAGTGGTGTCTTGTATGCTGCGGAGGTACCTGCTACGTGAACTGAGCGGTGGTACAAAGAACCAAGTTTCCCGATGAGTGTGGGCCCATAACCCTTTGTCACTCCGCACTTGGCCATGGTCTAGAGTAAACGGCGCCGACAGGCAAACCGCCGACCGCCCTTGGTATTTCAACCAAGGTAGAGATCACCCACGGAGTGGTGTTTCCACACTGAAAGGTTCACTTAGCTTGTCCCAACCGTGGCCGGAGAGTGTTCCAGACTCTCACCCAACTGGCAAAGCTACACACCAAAGTGTGCACTTGCACTTGTTCTTTATCCTCTTTCTTGGTGGCCAACAAGGGATTAGTTTTCTCCCAAGTCTCAAGAGTAAGAGATGATGATATTATCACATGCAAATGACAGGCCTTATATAGTCTCTGGTCAGTGCTCCCAGTGGCTCCTCGGAGGGGCCTCCCCCCAAGGCCACCCTAGACAGTGTCATCAGCTTTGATGACATGGCACCCTCTGTGACCGCCAAGTGGCGCTTGATCCACCTTGGACCTTAGAAGCTTCTAGGAAGCTTCCTTGGCCCTTTTTAGTCACAAAGAAAATTTGGTCTTGGGGGATTTGACCCCAGACCTCTCGCTTGCGAGGCAGTGCCTTTACCCACTACGCAGTTGGAAGTTGTCCTAAGAAGCATGCACCAGGTAGACTACCAAGAGTAGACCAAGGGGACTTACTCCACAATGGTGAGCAGTGCATGCCTTGTCTCTCTCAGCCTCTTGCATGTCGCTGGGGGACGCGCTACAAGCGCAGTGCATACCCAGTCTAAATCTTCGGCTGATTGGACCAGGGGCATACACAAAACATAACAGGGCGTAACTACCATGCAACTAGGATGCAACTAGGATACAACTAGGGCACAACTAGGGTGCAGCTAGTGTCTAACTGAGGTGTAACTAGGTTGCAACTAGGGTGCAATTAGGACACAACTAGGTCACAATTATTGCGCAAGTAGGACACAAGTAGGGCGTAACCAGGACGCAACTAGAACGTAAGTAGGACGTTGCTAGTGTCCAACAGAAGCGTAACTAGGAGGCAACTATGGTGCAAGTAGTGTGCAACTAGGGTGGAATAAAGAAGCAACTAGGGAGGAATTAGGACGCAACTAGGGTGCAATTATGACGTAAATAGGACGTATTTAGGGTACAACTATGTCATAATAATGCAAGAAGGGAGACAACATTAGTAGAAGCAGGCAGATGCAGCGGAACATGTACAACTATATCGATATGATGATGAAAGCAGAAAGACGCAAGCGGTTCTCAGAAGTTAGCTGTAGAGCTTGAGGAAGGGCGGGACACTGAAGATGCAAGGTAGACAGAAGCTAGTGAGAGAGTGGAAGCGAAGCGATTGATGGGTTAATACGTGCTGAGCAAAGGATAATAGTACAAGAAGAGGCGAGTTGGGAGTGGTTAGTGAAGGTAGTAGAGGCAAGGAGCAAGCAGAGCGAAGACACAGCGGAGAAGCCGTGAAACCAAAGGGGAACAGAATGGATAGAACTGTTCTGGTTAACTCAAGGTAATGAACATCCTCCGTATTAAAGGACATAACAGGACAAACTAGACAAAGCAACGACTTCTTTCCGCTAGCCAGACGCGGGTGACAGTTGTCACTTTATTAGCGGATGACTTGACCGCAGGTCGCGAACGGTCGAGCAACTAGAGGACCATTGGTCAAGGTGGCTCGGTAACTGGACCTGAACCGTTATTGCGAGAAAAAGAAATAACCATTGTTGGAGTCTTGTGATTTTCCTACACATCCCCTGAGTATGACAAGAGTTAATGGCAGTACGTTTCTCAATCAGCAGGAAGTTGGCCATTGCAATGTTCGAGGAGGCCCTTCTACATGGCTTCAAAATCATGAGGATAATCAGAGACCAAGGGATAGAGTGTTGGATCTGGAGGAGACAAGGAGTCTTGGAGCAGCGAGCATGTGGGACTGAAAGGACATCACTTGTGTTGAAGAATGGTTGTTGAATCACTCAAAATGATGGAGTACATATAGAGCTAGAGCTTGGGCAAGTCAGCCCTCTCACAAGCCACACCACTTAGCCATGGAGGCTGACTCACACACTAGAGTCCACAATCTCACACAAGGGAGGAAATCATCCTCACAGACAAGCTGACCAGTAACACACGACCTAGAGAGCTAGGGAATGCTCTCATGACACACTCCTAGTGGTCACATCACCCACAAATCCATGGAGAATCGACATGTGTCCATGGCTAGAACACAAGGATCTCACGTCACCTAAAAAGTAAGGAGAGGTACCTTTATCCTAGTCAGCACACTCTGACAAGGCAATCCTAAGACCAAGGACCTTTTTGGATATTTCTCCCATCAGGTCTTGACCCTGGACCTCTTGTCTTTCTNTCTCATGACACACTCCTAGTGGTCACATCACCCACAAATCCATGGAGAATCGACATGTGTCCATGGCTAGAACACAAGGATCTCACGTCACCTAAAAAGTAAGGAGAGGTACCTTTATCCTAGTCAGCACACTCTGACAAGGCAATCCTAAGACCAAGGACCTTTTTGGATATTTCTCCCATCAGGTCTTGACCCTGGACCTCTTGTCTTTCTGTTTTCTCAAGCTAAGGCATGGAGCCATCACCCATGGCCACCCAGACATCGGCGGTCAATGACCCCGGAAACATTGAAAATTCATATCTCCCAATCCGACCGTTGGATTGGCCTGAAACTTGAACCGTAGTCAATTTGCCACCTGATCTTTCCAATCGTGATGTTGGATTGACGATCGGAGCAGGCATCTGGTAGTTTCCTCAAACTTGCTCCTGTGGACCTGAAACTGAGCCGGATGACTCCTTTCCCAACAATCTCCCACTTTGCCGCAGTCAAAGTGGGCTGAGTCCACATGCCTTCATGCAGAACTGCTACTTCTCACGGGTCACTGGCTTGGAACAGAAATGAGCGACCTGCTTGCTAGTTGGAGTAAACTCCAGCTTGATAGCACCCTCCTGCACCATGTGCCTAATGAAGTGATATGCGATGTCAATGTGCTTGGTGCGTGCATAGTACTCAGGATTATTGGCGAGTGCGATTGTGCTCAGGTTCTCAACGTGCACAGGAATTGGAACTGCTACACTCCCACTCATCTTCGCCATGAGACGCTGGAGCCAAATTGCTTCCTTGGCTCCAAAGCTGAGAGAGACGTACTCAGCTTCTGTGCTCGAGGTGGCCACGACCACCTATCGCTTGCTGCACCAGCTGATGGCACCTCCATTCATGAGAAACACATGTCCAGAGATGGACTTGCGGGTCTCAGGATTTGAAGCCCAATCTGCATCTGTGTAGCCGATGATACTGTTGTCGTTGCCATTGTAGGTGATGCCGACGTTGGTAGTTCCAACAAGGTAGCGGAAGATCCGCTTCACTACCTTCCGGTGCTCCGGTCTGGGATTAGCTATGTGCTGGCTCACAGCACTCACAGCTTGTGCGAAGTCCGGCCTGGTTGCCACCATCAGGTACATGAGACTGCCGACGGCGCTCTGGTACTTCTGCCGCTCAGCTACATCTGCTTCTCCATTGAAGCTCACAAGGTACTGCCGCGTCTCCAGCGGCGTGCCGATGGGTTTGGCCTCCGCCATGCCGAACCGCTGCAGGACGTCCTTGATGTACCGACTCTGCTATAGCGAGAGAGAGGGTGATTTACGGTCACACGTGATCTGGATGCCGAGGAAGTATGATGCCTCCCCGAGATCAGACATCTGGAAGCGCTCCTGCATTGCCTCCTTGAACTCCTGCAGTGCAGATATGCTGTTGGAAAGGAGGAGCATGTCATCCACATAGACAATGATGATGAGGATCTCATGCTCATGCTGCCAGCAATACACGCTATAGTCACACTCGCTGCGCTCAAACCCCATGCACTGCAATGCCGCATCCAACTTCTGGTTCCAAGCACGCGACTCTTGCTTGACGCCGTACAGCGACTTCTGTAGCTTACAAACCAGGTGCTCCTGGCCATCCATGACGAACCCCTCTGGCTGCTCCATGTAGATCTCCTCCTCCAAGTCACCATTCAAGAATGTCGTCTTGACATCCATGTGGTGAACCTCGAAGTCCTCGGTTGCTGCATAAGAGAGGAGCGTGCGCACATAGGCAAACTTTGCAACAGGAGCAAAAGTTTCCATGTAGTCGATGCCTCCTGCTGCGAGTAGCACTTTGTGACCAGCCTCGCCTTGTACTTTTCCAGGTTACCATCTGCTCCCCGCTTCTTCTTGAACACCCACTTGCACTTGATCACCTTACGTCCAGGTGGACGCTCAGTGAGCTCCCACGTGCCGTTGTCCAGCTGCGACTGTATCTCTTGCTGCACGGCTTGCGCCCAATCTACTGTATCCGGTGCAACCATGCCCTCCTTGTATGACGTTGGCTCATATGAATCTGCTGCAACTGCGACATTCATCTGTTCTGGTTTCTGCAGCATCTAGAAATGGCTGCGCTCACCAGGCTTGTAACGCACCCTAAGAGGGTACCTGCGACCTGGTGCTGGAGCATTAGCGGGCGGCTGGCGCGGTGCTACTGGCACAACTACTGCTGCTGCTGGTGCTATATCTCCCTCCTCTGCTTCAGCCGGTGAGGCTGCTGTATCTGCTGCATCAGACATGGGAGAGTAGAATGATTCTCCCACCGTCACACTAGAGGAAGGATCGGGAGAGAGTGGGTCAAGAAGGATTTCTACTCCCACTGTCTCGTCAGCTGCTGGTTCTGCTGCCTCTTCACAGACAATGTTGGTGCCGATGACGTTGCTCTCGTTGAAGACATCTCTGGAGATGATGACGTGGCTTGTATCCCTCTTGTGGAGGCGATAGGCCTTTCTTGCCACGTCGTAGCCAATCATCAGCATCTGCGCACTCTTTGCGTCCCATTTCTGCTCCTTCTCCTTGGGCACGTGCATGTGCGCCAGGCTGCCAAATGCTCGGAGATGACCCACGCTCGATTTCTTGCTGAACCACGTCTCGTAAGGCGTTATCTGCTCCAGCGCCTTAGTTGGACTGCGGTTCTTGATGTAGACTGCAGTGCTCATGACTTCAGCCCAGAAGTCGTAGGTCAGCCGAGCCGCGTGCAGCATGGAGCGCGCCGACTCCACAATGGTACGGTTGGCACGTTCTGCTATAGCGTTCTGCTACGGCAAGTACGGCGCGGTACGCTGCGCCTTCATGCCAGCTGTTGCGAGGTAGTCCTGGAACTCCTTGCTCAGGTACTCTCCACCGCGATCTCTGCGCAGCGCCTTGATCTTCTTGCCAGTCTGGTTCTTCACCATGGCCTTGAACTCCTTGAACCTTTCAAAGCATTGGTCCTTGGAAGGAAGGAAGTACACAGCAATGTAACGGCTGAAATCATCAATGAAAGTCAGGAAATACATAGAGCCTCCAAAGCTCTGGGTCTGCACCAGTCCTCACAAGTCCACGTGGACCAGCTCCAACACCTCCTTTGCACGCGCCCTTGCTCCAAATAACGCCTCCCGGTGCATCTTCCCCTCCAAACAGCTGATGCACAACTCCTGCTCAAAGTTAGAGATGGTAGGCAGGTCACGCACCATCTGCTTTGCTTGAAGCTACTGCAAGGCGTGCATGCTGATGTGGCCGTAGCGCGCATGCCAAATCTCGCCATCTGTTGCCTGCACCACTGCTGCAAGACTTTGCTCACGCGGGATCTTAGTTGCCCCCAGCACGCGGTACATGTCGCCTTCTTTCACCGACCTGGCAAACTCCTCTCCTGTTTCCTTGTCGAGGATGCAGCCATAGTCGTCGTCAAAGACGACTCGCAGTCCTGTGTTGGTGAGAGAGGACACTGAGAGAAGATTGAACGCAGCATTAGGTACGTACAGCACGTCATGGAACACTCCCACTTCAATGCCACGCGGGGTCTACAACCACATCTCCACAATCCCAATTCCTTCAGCATACACCACCCGATCATTACCCAAAGCGATAGGACGGAGAGGTATGGATAACAACTGCGTAAACCACTCCGTGTGGTGCGTCAGACTCTTGGTACACCCAGAGTCTTTGTACCACGCAAGATCCGCCTTCTCCTTCTGCGACTTTTCAGACTTCGCCATGAAGAGGCGATCGCGCACCTCCTTGGCCACGTTCATGTTGCCAAAATGGCGCATGCCATGCTGGTTCTACTACTGCTATTGCTTGTGCTGCTGACGTTGCTGTGACTGCTGCTACTGTTGTTGTGGAGATTGCTGCTTTTGCTGCTGCTGCTACTGCTCCTTCTGGTCCCTCTTGAACTTGAAGCACTCTTTTTAATAGTGCCCCTCTTTCTGGCAATAATGGCACTTGCCCTTCTTCTTACCTCTTTGCTGCCCGGACTGCTGCTTCTACTGGTTGCGTGAGCCCATCTCCATGAAAGCTGCTTCACTGCTGCTGTTGCTGCCATTGCGTTTTGCGGCATTGCGACGCAATTCCACCTGCACCAGGTGTGTGCAAATGAAGTCGAGGTCGAGAGTTGGCTGGCACTCCAGCGTCTCTCACACGGTGTCGTAGCTGGTTTGGAGTCCCCTCAGCAAGAGGAGGATGAAGCGTGTCTCTTCCACAGGGTTGCCGGCTGCTCTCAGCTACTTCGCCAACTCCTTTGCCCTGTCCAGGTACGCCTCCATCCCTTCACCACCCTGCATTTTCAGCGCCATCATCTTTTCCTCCAAAAGCATGAGGAATGCGGGATCCTTGCTCAACGTGTCCCACCCCTCCTTTGCAGTAGCCTTCTCACTCACGTACTGAAGATGTGGATTGGAGATCGTATTGACAAGCAACCTGTAGGCCTGCCTGTCCTTCTTCTTCCACTCCTCATACGCCGTTGGTACAGCCGCAAAAGAACCCGCATCAGCTGCACCCTTTTGCGGCGTCTTCCCCGCCACCACCTGCGCTGCGGTGATGCCTTTTGCCTGTGGAGGCGGAGCGTGCTCGTCGCCGCTCACCACCTCCCACAAGCCCCTCTCCTCCAAAAGGAGGCGGATACGGATCTTCCAAAACGTGAAGTTGGCACTTCCTTCCAGCCTCTCCAAGGGCTGGGCTGCTGTTACCTCGCCTGCTGCTGCCATTTTGAGCTTTGGTGATGCTCAACGCTGCCCTTGGGTGGCGGCGCTACCCCTGCTTCTGCTGCTGTTTCTACCAGAAATCTGTCTGACAGAAAATGAACTGTAGATGCCAGCAGACTAGGAATTTGAAACAACCGAGCCCACCACTACAAAATTTAACTCAAAACATTTCAGATCGACCCATAAAACAGGGTCATGAACAGGGGATTTTGAAAGATAAGCCCTCTTGAAAACAGGGTGTGTTTCTGCTCCTACTCCAACTCAGACCAGCCAGCTTGTAAACGACGTTTCTCCAAAATGAATGGATGGAATGCAAATATTTTTGCACCAATGGAAAGCTTGGGAAAAATACTACGATTCGCATGTGCCACTTTTTAAATGTGACAAAGAAACAAGAGAGTTATGGTCATCACAAGGAGACAGTCTTACTCACAGAGAAGAATGTAGCCCTGGCCGACCTCGTTTTGAGCATAACTCTTAGTCCGACCGTTGGATCTTCGCGATATTGGGCTCGTTGGAAAGCTTGTCTTCCAAACTGGAAGATTCAGTGGTCTATTGTCAAATTTGGTCAAGGTTTGACTTTAACCCGTCACTCTCAAAGTGACGGCCTGTGCTGGCTGAATCTGGCAGAATCTGGCTCTGATACCAAATGTTGGATCTGGAGGAGACAAGGAGTCTTGGAGCAGCGAGCATGTGGGACTGAAAGGGCATCACGTGTGCTGAATAATGGTTGTTGAATCACTCAAAAAGATGGAGTACATATAGAGCTAGAGCTTGGGCAAGTCAGCCCTCTCACAAGCCACACCACTTAGCCATGGAGGCTAAGACTCACACACTAGAGTCGACAATCTCACACAAGGGAGGAAATCAGCCTAACAATCAGGCTGACCAGTCACACACGACCTAGAGAGCTAGGGAATGCTCTCATGGCACACTCCTAGTGGTCACATCACCCACAAACCCATGGAGAATCGCCACGTGTCCATGGCTAGCATACAAGGATCTCACCTCAATTAAAAAGCAAGGAGAGCTACCTTTATCCTAGTCACCACACTCTGACAAGGCAATCCTAAGACCAATGACCTTTTTGGATATTTCTCCCATTAGGTCTTCACCCTGGACCTCTTGCCTTTTTCTTTTCTTAAGCTAAGGCATGGAGCCATCACCCATGGTCACCCAGACATCGGCGGCCCATGACCTTGGAAACTTTGAAAATTCATATCTCCCAATCCGACCGTTGGATCGGCCTGAAACTTGGACCGTAGACAATTTGCCACCTGATCTTTCCAATGGTGAACTTGGATCGACGATCGGAGCAGGCATCTGGTAGTCCTGGAACTTGCTCCTGTGGACCTGAAACTGAGCCGGATGACTCCTTTCCCAACATAGAGCTCTTGGCTCATGAAGTATTGAAGCCAGGTTCTGAGTCCTCGGTGGAGACCGTTGTGCTTCCATGCCATTTCTACAGGGGAGCATCGCTTGCCAAAATACTTGGGTCTCTCAAGGAGGACATTTTTGGTTACAAATCCGCTAATGAGTTATGGGAAGAGAAGGGTATAGATTTGTACTTCCCACTCCTTGATGTTACTTTCTTGTTTATAGACAACCTCGGCAGCATGTCCTTTGGAGGCTACTGCAAGAGCAGGAGAAAGTGCTGCTGATCTTTCTTCGACTGGCTCTTCTACCTCTTCTTCTTCTTCTTCTTCTTAGACCACCAGGTCAATTTGGAGGTAGAGTCTGGTGTTGAGCTCCTTGGGTAGAGAGGGGAAGTCAGGATTGTCTCGACAGGTAAGAGTGATCCACCGCCGCTTCCATGCCCCTTGTTGTAGACTGAACCAGAGTTCTGGTCCATTTCTTGTATGTTCACGCAGATTATGGAACAACATGTCCACAAGGTTGAAAAAGTGTCCTCATATCACTAGAAAGGTTGCATGATAGAGATGTAGAGGCTATTGAGGAGTACATTGGTGCTCATAAGTACCAAGGAGGAATTGTCAGACGCAACATTTGTTGATGAAGATGGTGCTAGTGATTGTCTGCACTGTGTGAGACCAGTTGTACATGTTACTACCATGTTGATTGATAGTTGGACAATTATTCGAGGAGTTGGCCATTTTGTTGTAAGACGGACAAGGCTGATGAGGGGATGATTGTGGATTGATGATTGATGAAACTTAGTGCAGGGGTTGATTGTGTGCGCTGTGGATATTTTGGCATGGGTGTAGGTCATCGTAAGATAGTCGATGCAACCGGGCGGATCCTTGTCCACAGCAGATGATGAAATTGGATGATTGGTAGAAATACGGTGAAAATGGAGTGGGCGCAGGAGCAAAACCTCGTGCGTTGTGAAATATAAAAATAGAATACGACAAGGGGAAGGCGATGACCAACGCGCTGCAAGAAATCTGCTGATGGCGTGGGTGCAGGCTGCTGTGAAGCGAGCAGCTAGCTCGTGTAGATCCTTGTGCTGGTAGTAGATGTTGATGGTTACTGATGTTGGAGGCAGAAGATGATGACAACGAAGCGGGTGCAGGGACAAAACCACGTGCTCTACAGACGTTTTTGGCGTGGGCACATGTTGTTGCAAAACAGGCGAAGCGATCGGACAGATCCTTGTGCCAAATAATGAAAAATAGATAGTGAAAAGTGGATCATGGCACAGGAACGATGGATGGTTGAGTGGGCACAGGTACGGAACCACGTGCGCTGTGAGACAATGCTGATGATGACAAAGCGGAAGCTGATAAAAGGCGGGTCGGAAGAGGCAAAGGAACCTGAGATGAGGCTGATGTAAAGGTAGGCCTTAGAGGCGATGGATGCTGATGGGCAATGAGGAGGAAGTGCGAAGCCTGATGGTGACGTGGGATGAAGTTGATGAAGTACTGATGGCAGAAGGAGGCTGATGATGACGCGGCGGGAGTGATGGAGGAGTGGCAGCAAAAGACGGATGACAGAGCGGGCGGAAGCGGTAGTGGGGACAGGGCAAGACAACTTGTTTCTTTGTTATCAGGAGAGTGACGGCTTCTTCCCTAGTTCGCCCGAGACCAACGGGATGGATGATTGGTGGTGTGTGATATCCTGACTGTGGGAGGAAGTTGGCTGTAGTAAGGTAAGTCATGAGACAGGCAGTGATGCCAGTTCGTGGATGAGGATAGTGAAGACTTGTTCCCCAGTTGGCCCGAGACCGACGGACACGAATACTAGTCGTATCCGATATCGTGGTGGCGGAAAGGAAACTGCTATTGCTAATGACGAGCAGAGGCGGTGTGAGAGGGTGACTTGAGACGATGAATGGAAGAAGGCTGAGGTAGGTGGGGCAGATGGACCAGATGCGGTCAATGAAGAGGATGATGAACGAAGAAATACTTGTAGAGGCGAAGATGATGACAGGTAGCAGGCAGCGAGTGCCAAGAAGCTTCTAGGAAGATGACGGTATCATAAGATTGCAGGTGTTGTTGTAGAGTGGATGCGGACACAAGGACAAGGGTTTTAATGGTGAACAGAAGCAGGAGCAGAGACAAAGCGGTAACGGCGATAAGAGGAGGAAATGGAAGCGAATGAAGATGCATGATGATGAAGAGAAGCGTGGACATAGCACCAAAGGTGCGATTATGGAAAGAGTGGACGCAGTACTTTGAGGGAAGGGTGTAAACTTCCTTGAAGGTGCGGGCGTTGCTGACGTATGAGTGACGTTTGACAGAAGAGAGCGGGTGCAGTGCGAGAGCATGGGCGCTCGTCTCAGATTGAATGAGAATCCAATGGATTGATTATGTAACAGAGTACAAACGATACAAATAGGAAAGGTCTAACCTAGTGCGCTTCGTTGAGCAAGCATAGAGGTGGCGGCTCAGGCAAGTGAGAGAATGGGAAGCTCCTCGATGTTGGAAAGGGAGCCATCCGGCTTAATTTCAGGTCCACAGGAGCAAGTTCCAGGAAAGTACCAGATGCCTGCTCCGATCGCCAATCTGACTTCACCATTGGCAAGATCATGTGGCAAAATGTCTACGGTCCAAGTTTGAGGCCGATCCAACGGTCAGATTGGGAGATATTAATTTTCGAAGTTTCAGGGGTCATGGACCGTCGACGTCTGGGTGGGCATGGGTGATGGCTCCATGCCTTAGCCTGAGAAAAGAAAAAGGCAAGAGGTCCAGGGTCAAGACCTGATGGGAGAAATATCCAAAAAGGTCCTTGGTCTTAGGATTGGCTTGTCATAGTGTGCTGACTAGGATAAAGGTACCTCTCCTTACTTTTTAGGTGAGGTGAGATCCTTGTGTGCTAGCCATGGACACATGGCGATTCTCCATGGGTTTGTGGGTTATGTGACCACTAGGAGTGTGCCATGAGAGCATTCTCTAGCTCTCTAGGTCGTGTGTGAGTGGTCAGCCTGATTGATAGGCTGATTTCCTCCCTTGTGTGAGATTATGGATTATAGTGTGTGAGCCTTAGCCTCCATGGCTAAGTGGTGTGGCTTGTGAGAGGGTTGACTTGCCCAAGCTCTAGCTCTATATGTACTCCGTCATTTTGAGTGATTGAACAACCATTCTTCAGCACAAGTGATGCCCTTCCAATCACACATGCTCGCTGCTCCAAGGCTCCCTCTCTCCTCCATTTGCAACATTTGGTATCAGAGCCAAGTTCTGCCACTTTTAGCCAGCACAGGCCGTTACTTTGAGAGTGACGGGTTGGGGTGAAACCTTCATCAAATTTGACAATCGACCACTGGATCTTCAAGTGCAGAAGACAAGCTTTCCAACAAGCCCAAAATCGCGAAGATCGATCGGTCGGATTGAGAGTTATGCTCAAAACGAGGTCGGCCAGGGCTACACTCTTCTCTATGAGTAAGACTGTCGCCTTGTGATGACCATAACTCTCTCGTTTCTTTGTCAAATTTAAGACGTGGCACATACGTATTGTAGTACTTTTCCTAAGCTTTCCATTGATGCAAAAATATTTGCATTCCATTGATTCGTTTGGGAGAAACGCCGTTTACAAGCTGGCTGGCCTGAGTTGGAGTAGGAGCAGAAGCATACCCTGTTTTCAAGAGGGCATATCTTTTAAAATCCCCTGTTGATGACCCTGTTTTATGGGTCGATCTGAAAGGTTTTGAGCTGAATTTTCTAGTGGTGGGCTCAGTTTTTTAAAATTCCCAGTCTGCTGGCATCTACAGTCCATTTTCTGTCAGACAGATTTCTGGCAGAAGCAGCAGCAGAAGCAGGGGTAGCGCCGCTATCCAAGGACAGCGCTGAGCATCACCAAGGCTCAAAATGGCAGCAGCTGGTGTTGTGACAGCAGCCCAGCCTTTGGAGAGGCTGGAGGGACGCGCCAACTTCACGTTTTGGAAGATCCGTACACGCCTCCTTTTGGAGGAGAGGGGCTTGTGGGAGGTGGTGAGCGGCGACGAGCCAACTCCAGTTCCACAGGCAAAAGGCATCACCGCAGCGCAGGTGGTGGCGGGGAAGACGCGGGAAAAGGGTGCAGCTGATGCGAGTTCTTTTGCAGCTGTACCAGCGACGTATGAGGAGTGGAAGAAGAAGGACAGGCAGGCCTATAGGTTGCTTTTCAACACCATCTCCAACCCGCATCTTCAGTACGTGAGTGACAAGGCTACTGCAAAGGAGGGGTGGGACACATTGTGCAAGAAGTATGAGAGCAAGGATCCTGCATTCCTCATGCTTTTGGAGGAAAAGATGATGGCGCTGAAAATGCAGGGTGGTGAAGGGCCAAGGAGCTGGCGAAGCAGCTAAGAGCGGCCGGCAAACCTGTGGAAGAGACGCGCTTCATCCTCCTCTTGCTGAGGGGACTCCCAACCAGCTACGACACGGTGCGAGAGACGCTGGAGTGCCAGCCAACTCTCGACCTCGACTTCATCTGCACACACCTTGTGCAGGTGGAATTGCGTCGCAATGCAGCAAAGCGCAATGGCGGCAGCAACAGTGAAGCAGCAGTCCGGGCAGCAGAGAGGCAAGAAGAAGGGCAAGTGCCACTATTGCCAGAAAGAGGGGCATTACAAGAAAGAGTGCTTCAAGTTCAAGAGGGACAAGAAGGAGTAGCAGCAGCAGCAGCAGCAAAAGCAGCAATCTCCACAGCAATAGCAGCAGCAGTCACAACAACGCCAGCAGCAGCAGCAGCAGCAGAACCAGACTGGCGTGCGCCATTTTGGCAACATGAACGTTGCCAAGGAGGTGCGCGACCGCCTCTTCATGGCGAAGTCTGACATGTCGCAGAAGGAAAAGGCGGATCTGGCGTGGTACAAGGACTCGGGGTGTACCAAGAGTCTGACGCACCACAAGGAGTGGTTCACGCAACTGCTCTCCATTCCCCCCCGTCCGATTGATTTGGGTGATGATCGGGTGGTGTATGCTAAGGGGATTGGGATTGTGGAGATGTGGTTGGAGACCCCGCGTGGCATTGAAGTGGGAGTGTTCCATGGCGTGCTGTATGTGCCTGATGCTGCGTTCAACCTTCTCTCAGTGTCCTCTCTCACATACACAGGACTGCGCATTGTTTTTGACAATTACGACTACATCCTCGACAAGGAAACAGGAGAGGAGTTGGCCAAGTCGGTGAAGGAGGGCAACATGTACCACCTGCTGGGGGCGACCAAGATCTCGCGTGAGCAGAGTCTTGCAGCAGTTGTGCAGGCGACAGATGGTGAGATCTGGCATGCACGCTACGACCACATCGGCATGCGCGCCTTACAGCAGCTTCAAGCAAAGCAGATGGTGCGTGACCTACCTACCATCTCTAACTTTGAGCAGCAGTTATGCATTGACTGTTTGGAGGGGAAGCAGCACCGCGAGGCGTTCTCTGGAGCAGGGGAGCGTGCAAAACGGGTGTTGGAGCTGGTCCACACGAACTTGTGCGGACCGATGCAGACCCAGAGCTTTGGAGGCTCTAGGTATTTTCTCACCTTCATTGATGATTTCAGTCGTTACACTGCTGTGTACTTCCTTTCCTCCAAGGACCAGTGCTTTGACAGGTTCAAGGAGTTAAAGGCCATGATGGAGAACCAGACCGGCAAGAAGATCAAGGCGCTGCGCAGCGATCGCGGTGGAGAATACCTAAGCAAGTAGTTCCAGGACTACCTCGCAGCAGAACGGCGTAGCAGAACGTGCCAACCGTACCATTGTGGAGTCGGCGCGCTCCATGCTGCACGCGGCTCGGCTGACCTACGACTTCTGGGCTGAAGTCATGAG
>SZWC01000118.1:168625-184872 GCA_023375785.1 Penium margaritaceum | reverse complement strand
GCAGTTGCAGCAGATTCAGATGAGCCAACGTCATACAAGGAGGCCATGGCTGCACCGGATGCAGCAGATTGGGCGCAAGCCGTACAGCAAGAGATACAGTCGCAGCTGGACAACGGCACGTGGGAGCTGACTGAGCGTCCACCTGGACGTAAAGTGATCAAGTGCAAGTGGGTCTTTAAGAAGAAGCGGGGAGCAGATGGTAACCTGGAAAAGTACAAGGCAAGGCTGGTCGCCAAGGGCTACTCGCAGCAGGAGGGCATCGACTACACAGAAACTTTTGCCCCCGTTGCAAAGTTTGCCTCTGTGCGCACGCTCCTCTCTTATGCAGCAGCTGAGGACTTCGAGGTTCACCACATGGATGTCAAGACGGCATTCTTGAATGGTGACTTGGAGGAGGAGATCTACATGGAGCAGCCGGAGGGGTTCGTCATGGATGGCCAGGAGCACTTGGTCTACAAGCTGCAAAAGTCGATGTACGGCCTCAAGCAAGCGTCGCGTGCTTGGAACCAGAAGTTGGATGTGGCGTTGCAGTGCATGGGGTTTGAGCGCAGCGAGTGTGACTACAGCGTGTATCGCTGGTAGCATGAGCATGAGATCCTCATCATCATTGTTTATGTGGATGACATGCTCCTTTCAAACAGCATGTCTGCACTGCAGGAGTTCAAGGAAGCCATGCAGGAGCGCTTCCAGATGTCTGATCTCGGGGAGGCATCATACTTCCTCGGTATCCAGATCGAGCGTGACCGCAAGTCACGCTCTCTCTCGCTGCAGCAGAGCCGCTACATCAAGGATGTTTTGCAGCGGTTCGGCATGGCAGATGCAAAACCCATCGGCACGCCGTTGGAGACGCGGCAGTACCTCGTGAGCTTCAATGGAGAAGCAAATGCAGCTGAGCGACAGAAGTACCAGAGCGCCGTCGGCAGTCTTATGTACTGGATGGTGGCAACCAGGCCGGACCTCGCACAGGCTGTGAGCGCTGTGAGCCAGCACATGGCTAATCCCGGACCGGAGCACCAGAAGGCAGTGAAGCGGATCTTCNTCTAGTGTGTGAGCCTTAGCCTCCATGGCTAAGTGGTGTGGCTTGTGAGAGGGCTGACTTGCCCAAGCTCTAGCTCTATATGTACTCCATCATTTTGAGTGATTGAACAACCATTCTTCAGCACAAGTGATGCCCTTCCAATCACACATGCTCGCTGCTCCAAGGCTCCCTCTCTCCTCAAGTTCCAACAAGAAGACGTTTAGGACGCCATAAGAGGAATGGTCAAGGAAGAATCTGGATGCCTCACAGTGGAGGGTTTTTGGTTGTATTGCTTGGCAAAGATCCAAGCACAAGACGGAAGTTGCAAATCGGATGCACGCGTTCCCAAGTGTGTAATAGTCCATTATGATATTGTACACAAGGCGTAAAAAATTTGGGACTTTGCTGTTAGAAAGCTCTTAAAGTGCCGTAACGTTGTGTTGGGAAAGGAGCCATCTGGCTCAATTTCAGGTCCACAAGAGCAAGTTCCAGGAAAGTACCAGATGCATGCTTCGATCGCCAATCTAACTTCACCGTTAAAAAGATCAGGTGGCAAAATGTCTATGGTCCAAGTTTGAGGCCGATCCAACGGTCCGATTGGGAGATATGAATTTTCGAAGTTTCGGGGGTCATGGACCGTCGATGTCTGGGTGGGTATGGGTGATGGCTCCATGCCTTAGCCTGAGAAAAGAAAAAGGCAAGAGGTCCAGGGTCAAGACCTGATNGATGGTGGCAACCAGGCCGGACCTCGCACAGGCTGTGAGCGCTGTGAGCCAGCACATGGCTAATCCCGGACCGGAGCACCAGAAGGCAGTGAAGCGGATCTTCTGCTACCTTGCTGGAACCATCAACATTGGCATCACCTACAACGGCAATGACAACAGCATCATCGGCTACACAGACGCAGATTGGGCTTCAAACCCTGAGGACCACAAGTCCATCTGTGGACATGTGTTCCTCATGAATGGTGGAGCCATCAGCTGGTGCAGCAAGCGGCAGGTGGTCATGGCCACCTCGAGTACAGAAGCTGAGTACGTATCTCTCAACTTTGGAGCCAAGGAAGCAGTTTGGCTCCAACGTCTCATGGCAGAGATGAGTAGGAGTGCAGCAGTTCCAGTTCCTGTACGCGTCGACAACCAGAGCGCAATCACACTCGCCAAGAATCCTGAGCACCATGCACGCACCAAGCACATTGACATCGCATATCACTTCATCAGGCACATGGTGCAAGAGGGTGCTATCAAGCTGGAGTTTACTCCAACGAGCAAGCAGGTTGCTGATTTCTGCACCAAGCCAGTGACCCGTGAGAAGCAGCAGTTCTGCATGAAGGCATGTGGACTNGTGGCAAAATGTCTATGGTCCAAGTTTGAGGCCGATCCAACGGTCCGATTGGGAGATATGAATTTTCGAAGTTTCGGGGGTCATGGACCGTCGATGTCTGGGTGGGTATGGGTGATGGCTCCATGCCTTAGCCTGAGAAAAGAAAAAGGCAAGAGGTCCAGGGTCAAGACCTGATGGGAGAAATATCTAAAAAGGTCCTTGGTCTTAGGATTACCTTGTCAGAGTGTGCTGACTAGGATAAAGGTACCTCTCCTTACTTTTTAGGTGAGGTGAGATCCTTGTGTGCTAGCCATGGACACATGGCGATTCTCCATGGGTTTGTGGGTTATGTGACCACTAGGANGGTCAAGACCTGATGGGAGAAATATCCAAAAAGGTCCTTGGTCTTAGGATTGCCTTGTCAGAGTGTGCTGACTAGGATAAAGGTACCTCTCCTTACTTTTTAGGTGAGGTGAGATCCTTGTGTGCTAGCCATGGACACATGGCGATTCTCCATGGGTTTGTGGGTTATGTGACCACTAGGAATGTGCCATGAGAGCATTCTCTAGCTCTCTAGGTCGTGTATGAGTGGTCAGCCTGATTGCTAGGCTGATTTCCTCCCTTGTGTGAGATTATGGATTCTAGTGTGTGAGCCTTAGCCTCCATGACTAAGTGGTGTGGCTTGTGAGAGGGCTGACTTGCCCAAGCTCTAGCTCTATATGTACTCCATCATTTTGAGTGATTGAACAACCATTCTTCAGCACAAGTGATGCCCTTCCAATCACACATGCTCGCTACTCCAAGGCTCCCTCTCTCCTCCATTTCCAACATCTTCATGGCTTCTGCGATGCGGACCTCTCCGGTGATCACGCCACCAGCCGATCGACGTCTGGCTACATCTTTCTTCTCAATGGAGGCCCCGTCAGTTGGCGCTCAAAGAAGCAATCCATGGTGGCTCTGTCCTCCACCGAAGCCAAATACATCGCTGAGAGTGAAGCCACCCGTGAAGCCGTCTGGCTTCGCATGTTTCTTTCTCAACTCGGCTTCGACCAACTTGCACCTACCACCATCCATTGCGACAATAAAGGTGCCATTGCCCTATCCGAGGATCCTGTTCTCCATGATCGTACCAAACACATTTGCCGGTAGTATCACTACGTTCGTGACGCCGTTGCCGACGGTGAGGTTCGCATGCTCTACATTCCTACCGACCAGCAATCCACCGACATCTTCACCAAGCCTCTTTCTACCGACCATCATGTTGCGCTCTGTGCTCGCCTCGGCTTGCTCTCTCACTCTGCTCCTGCGTCCTCTGGGTCATCTTCTTCCGTCCCCCCCGCATGAGGTGTTGGGATGGACGAAGATGACCGACGGTAATGCCGCTCTCCCCTCCCGCTTCCGTGCCCCCCACATGAGGCATTGGCACGGACGCGGGTTGCGGTTGGCCGCCACGCCCCTCTCCTCTTCGCTCTGTCCTCTCTCGCGCTCCCCGCATGGCCTCCCGGATTTCCCCATATGAGGCGTTGGACCCTGTGGCCGTGCGTGGTGCCTGTTCCTCTCCCCGCTCTTTTGCACGGCTTTTGCCTCTCTTTCCCGTGTCCTCTTTGCGCTCCGGGTTGTCTCGCGGCTCGCTCCTCTCATCCCAACTACATCGAGGGTGCGGCTTGCTCCCCACTACGCGCCATTCTCCGGGTGTCTGCCTCGACCTTCCTTTTCGCGTTTTGTCCGCGCTTCGCTTCTCTTCTCCTCCTCCCTGGGGCCGTGCGTTCCCTTTTCGCATTTCTGTTCCATTCTTCACCTCGTCGTTCGCCTCTTCCAGTCAAGAAACCGATGGTGGGCTGCGGATGTCGGCCCACCACGGGTCCCGGCCATGTGTGGGATTCGATCCCCAATGTGTCCGGGCACGCGGCTCCCCGCTTGCGCCCCCCACTCTACCGTATGGCTCTGCCGAGGCATTGGCCCAAGTAGGGTACACCAAGTCCATCGGGTGCCATCTGTTCTACTGTTTTGTTCGGCATCGGCTTGGGCTGCCCGAGGGGGAAGTCTCATGTGCACCGTTCATGAGTATTTTTTGGACGTGCGTGCCCCTGCCTCGCCTTTTCTCTGCAACCTGCTTTTTTGCTTGTATGCCACCCCTTCTCGGGCTTGGCATTCAAGGGGGGAATGTTGGAAAATCAGGATCTTCGTTACTACAAGGCCGATTCCTGATCAGGTGGGACAAATGGACAGATCTCCTCGTCAGCCGTCCACTGTCCAAATTTCAGCCAATTTGGACGGTTCGACCTGGAGATATGGGCAAAAGGAGAAACGTGACATAGATTATGTCACTATCTCACAAGTGGCCTACTTTGTGCTCGGCATGGGAACTTTGGAAGAAAAGGCAAGAGGACTGGGGGAGATGTCGCCACTCTCTCCCCCACCCCTCTGCGTACTCTACCGGACCCTACTCTACTAGACTCTGCTCTACCGATGGCGGGGTCAGTTACCGTCGCCCGGGAGTCTAACCCGGTACGAGGGCCTGCCGCAGCCTCCTATTGATCTGCCAGGATAATGCGGACGGCTACCTTAAGTTCTGGCATGATTTATGGAAGTACAGGTTATGGCCTCGGTGAGGACCGACAGTAAGTACGAGAGTGCGAGCGTGAGCTCCTCTCGATACGATGGGTGCTGACGTGGCGAGTGGTGGAGCAATGGAAACACGGACCAAAGATCGGAGCAGATGGACGGGCTTCGATCAAGACATCGGATCAAGAGAACGGAGCTGCGGGATCTTTATAAACAATCGATCGATGGATCGGAGAGCATCGCGCAGCCGATGGAGCGACCGCAGCCGTCGCGGGATTGAGAGTGCGAGCACAAGCTCCTCTTCACCCGATGAGCGAGAAGATCGACGGGAGCAGAGGACCTGCCGCAGATCAGGACGATCTCGTCCGTGGATCGCACCGAGGGCGTTGGGCATCCGCCAATCTCGGTCGCTCGTTGCCTGGGGACACCAACGGGCGTCCAGGACGCTCACGGAAGACACAAACGGACCGGACAAACCAAGCTCGTGCATTTTGCCTGCTCTTTGTATTTCCTACCCACTAGACTAGCATAAATAGGTAGTAGTTTCATTTGGAGATTGCTTCTTCTGTACTGCACCATTTTGGAAGTATAGCATATCGTTGGAAAGCTCAAGAGACGAGCCATGAACTTCTGACTTCGGTCTAACCTCTTGAATCGTCAATGTGTAACAGAAAGTGATTCTTTGCAGCGTACAGTTGTAGTGTGTACAACACAAAGCATTTCAGCCACAGTTGCTCGATTTGTTGTTGAAGGTTTATAGTCGCTTCACTGTGTGTTGAAAATGTATAGGAAGACTCTGAAACAAGGTCTGAACAAGCACTATTTCAGAGATAACTTCACCCAAGGCTGTGATGCGACTGGAGACATATTTCTGATGACTGATATGATCCTCAAGCCAAGTGTGAAACTCTTTGAGTAGATGACCCAGCTCATCTTTACTGATCTTGTGATAACGTCGCTTGAGAGCTCGCCATGCAGTTCTCGGACAGAGGTCCACATTGTCATCGCGAATGAGAAATTTGAGCCGCTCCTCTAGTTGCATAGCCAGGATTGCAAAAGCTTGGTCGCAACGCCTTTTATGACTGATTTTCTCCTCGGTAGAGGCATTAGCATCCACAACGTCTGTAGGTGGGTCGGTGACCACCCCCCATAGTCCTTTGTTCATGAATACCATTTTCATGTTGAACGCAAAAGATTGACAGTCATCGCCGTTGAAGATTGGTATCTTGAAATGATCATGATGGCCTCTTATTGTGAGAAACGCCATGTCGACGACTGCTCCTGGTGAAGGCACCTCTTGCTTTGATACCAAATGTGAGAATTAGCACTTCTCCAGGATCACACGTGTCTCAGGAGATACAACAAATCGAGCAACTGTGACTGAAATCCACTGTGTTGTACACACTGCAACTGTACGTTGCAAAGAATCACTTTCTGTTACAGTCTGACAATTCAAGAGATTACACAGAAGTCAGAAGTACACGGCTCGTCTCTTGAGCTTTCCAACGATATGCTATACTTCTAAAATGGTGCAGTACAGACAAAGCAATCTACAAATGAAACTACTACCCATTTATGCTAGTCTAGTGGCTATGAAATACAAAAAGCAGGCAAAATGCACAAGCTTGGTTTGTCCGGTCCGCTTGTGTCTTCCTTGAGCGCCCCGGACGCCGGTCGGTGTCCCCAGGCACCGAGCGACCGAGGTTGGCGGATGCCCAGCGCCCTCGGTGCGATCCACGGACGAGATCGTCCTGATCTGCGGCAGGTCCTCTGCTCCCGTCGATCTTCTCACTCGCCGGGTGAAGAGGAGCTCGTGTTCGCACTCTCGATCCCGCGATGGCTGCGATCGCTCCATCGTCTACGCGATGCTCTCCGATCCATCAATCCGTTGTTTATAAGGATCCCGCAGCTCCGTTCTCTCGATCCGAAGTCTCGATCGAAGCCCGTCCATCTGCTCCGATCTTCGGTCCGTGTTTCTGCTGCTCCACCACTCGCCACGTCAGCAACCCTCGTATCGAGAGGAGCTCACGCTCGCACTCTCGTACTTGCACTCGGTTCTCACCAAGGCCATAACTTGTACTTCCGTAAATCATGCCAGAACTTCAGCTGGCCGTCCGCATTATCCTGGCAGATCAATAGGAGGCTGCGGCAGGCCCTCGTACCGGGTTAGACTCCCGGGCGACGGTAACTTACCCCGCCATCGGTAGAGCAAAGTCCACTAGAGTAAAGTCCGGTAGAGTAGGCAGAGGGGTGGGGGAGAGAGTGGCGATATCTCCCCCAGTCCTCTTGGCTTTTTATCCCAAGAGCCCATGCCGAGCACAAAGTAGGCCACTTGTGAGAAAGTGACATAATCTATGTCACGTTTCTCCTTTTGCCCATATCTCCAGATCGAACCGTCCAAATTGGCTGAAATTTGGACAGTGGACGGTTAACGAGGAGATCTGTCCATTGGTCCCACCTGATCAGGAATCGGCCTTGTAGTGACAAAGATCCTGATTTTCCAACAAAGACTTCCCCCCCCCCGGCGGCCCAAGCCGATGCCAAACAAAGTAGCAGAACAGGAGGCACCCGGTGGACTTGATGTACCCAACTTTGGCCAATGCCTCGGCAGAGCCGTACGGCAGAGTGAGGGTGCCAGCGGGGAGCCTCCTGCCTGGACACATGGGAGATCGAATCCCACACATGGCCGGGACCGGTGGAGGGCTGAAAACCGCAGCCCACCATGAGTTTCTTGACTAGAGAATGCGAACGGAGAGGTGAAGAATGGAACACAAATGTGAAAAGAGAACGCGTGGTCCCAGGGAGGAGGAGAAGAGAAGGAATTCCGAGGCGGACACCCTGAGTGTGGCGCGTAGCGGGGAGCAAGCCGCATCCTCGATATTGTCGGGATGCGAGGAGCGAGCCGCGAGACAGCCGAGAGCGCGAAGATGATACGGGAAAGAGAGGGAAAAGCCGTGCGAAAGAGCGGAGAGAGGCGCAGGCGCCACGCACGGCCACCGGGTCCAACGCCTCAAATGGGGGAACCCGGGAGGCCATGCGAGGAGCGCGAGAGAGGGCAGAGCGAAGAGGAGAGGGGCGTGGCGGCCAACCGCAACCCGCGTCCGTGCCAACGCCTCATGTGGGGGGTACAGAAGCGGGAGGGGAGAGCGGCATTGCCGTCGGTCATCTTCCTCCATCCCAACACCTCATGCGGGGGGGACGGAAGAAGATGACTCAGAGGACGCAGGAGCAGAGTGAGAGAGCAAGCCGAGGCGAGCACAAAGCGTAGCATGACGGTCGGCAGAAAGAGGCTTGGTGTACATGTCGGCGGATTGCTGCGCGGTAGGAACGTAGAGCATGCGAATCTCACCGTCGGCAACGGTGTCATGGACGTAGTGATACTGCCGGCAAACGTGTTTGGTGCGATCATGGAGAACGGGATCCTCGGAAAGGGCAATGGCACATTCGTTGTCGCAGTGAATGGTGGTAGGTACAAGTTGGTCGAAACTGAGTTAAAAAAGAAACATGCAAAGCCATACGGCTTCACGGGTGGCTTCACTCTCGGCGATGTATTCGGCTTTGGTGGAGGACAGAGCCACCACAGATTGCTTCTTTGAGTGCTAACTGACGAGGCCTCCATTGAGAAGAAAGACGTAGCCAGACGTCGATCGGCTGGTGGCGTGATCACCGGAGAGGTCCGCGTCGCAGAAGCCATGAAGAATGTTGTCACTAGTGGAAGAGTACCGAATTCCAAGGTCGGCGGTGGAGTGCAAGTAGCGAATGCTTTGTTTGGCCGCAACGATGTGAGCGGCAGTGGTGTTCTAGCAGCCTTGGTTGAGGATGCCGACAGCATGGGACAGATCAGGACGTGTGGCAACAGAGGCATACATCAGGGAGCCCACCATGCTGGGAAAAATATGGCGTCAGCGGGAGCGAGAAGATCCGCCGGAGCGGGGACTTTGGTGAGGCCATGCTAGAGAGCCAAGGGTGTAGCCAGAGGGTTGGCGTCACCAAGTTGAAACTCATCAGTGACGCGTTGTGCATATGTGGCTTGATTGAGAATGATGTGACTGTCCTGCTGTTGGTGCACTTGAATGCCGAGATAATACTTCAAGGGACCCAGGTCGCTCATCTCAGAGCGCCGAGACAACTGATCCTTGAAAGCGGAGATGGTGTCCAGCATAAGACCAAACAGGATAAGATCATCGACATAGAGAATGATGCCGATGGTGTTGGCTCCGGAGCGATAGTACATCGAGTGGTCGGAATGGAGACGAGTCAGATTTTACCCAAGGAAGAACTCATGGATGTTGAGATTCCAATGGCGTGGGGCCTGTTTGAGCCCGTAGAAAGAGCGCTTGAGACGACAGACGAGATGAGTCTTGTTGGATTCCACGAAGCCCTCAGGTTGTGTCATGTAGATGGTCTCATTCAGATCCCCGTTGAGAAAGGCGCATTTGACATCCATCTGATGTAGGATCCAACGGTTAGTAGCAGCAAGAGACAGAATGACACGGATGGAGGAATACTTGGCCACTGGGACGAAGGTTTCACTGTAGTTGACGCCAAGAACCTGACTGTAACCACAGGCCACGAGGCAAGCTTTTTATCGTTGAGGCTCGCCAGCACTGTTGAGTTTTTTACAAAACACCCACTTGCAAGTGACGACAGGTTGGTCCGGCGGCTGTAAGACAAGATCCCATGTACCTTGTTTTTGAAGCTGATCAAATTCCTCTTGGCTGGCTTGGTGCCAAAGAGCCGCATCAGGTCGACGCATGGAATCCTTGTAGCCGATGGGGTCGATGACTTGAGTGACAAGAGCACTTTCATCTTCATCATCAGACGTGTGGAGCATGGTGAGTTGGAAATACGTTGGGGTAGTGCGGTTGCGGGTGGAGTGACATAGACCAGGGATGGCAGTAGACAACAGCGGAGAATTCGGTGCTGACGATGGAAGGGATTCACCAGTAGTGTGTTCATGAGGATACACTAGAGGAAGCACATCAGCATGTTCATCGGCGACAGGGTCAACGTTGAACTTCTGAATGGGTTTGGGAGCCGTGTCCATAGGTATGGTGACGATGGGTGAAGTCGGGAGTATCTTTGTATTGAGGAAGGTGGTTTCATCGAAGATGGGTTGTCGTGCAAGGGCCACGGTTTGCGTAGCAGGATCCCAAACTCTGTAGATGTCGTTGTTGTCTTCATATCCAATAAGGATACAGGCCTTAGACCACGGCTCCAACTTGGAGCGAAGTTCTGGGCGTAGCCAGACATGAGCGGTACAGCCGAAGATGCGAATGTGTTGGAGATGGGATTTCGCACCGGTCCATGCTTCATATGGTGTATGAGTACCACTGGGAAGTTTGAATGTGGGCAGTCGGTTGGTAATGTAGGCTGCAGTGGAGAGAGCCTCCCCCCAAAAGACGAATGGTAGTACAGCCGTGTGTAGCATTGTCCGAGCGTGTTCCATAAGAGTCTGATTCATGCGCTCAGCCTTCCAGTTTTGTTGAGGCATGTAGGGAACGGTGCGTTGGTGTTGAATACCTTTCTCCTGGAAGAAAGAGTGGAGTGAGTGACAAATGAACTCACCCCCATTTTCAGTTCGGATTTTCTTCACGGTGAGGTTGGTTTCATTTTCAATCTGCCGCATCCAGGTCTTGATAATATTGGCGGCTTCGTTTTTCTAGCAGAGAAACTTGACCCCAAAAAAAATGACTGTAGTCATCGATGATGACTAGGAAGTAGTGCTTGTTTGATAGGAAACCTTCCTTGATGTAGCAGAGGTCCATGTGAAGCAGTTCCAGCTTTAGTGTTGTCATAGTTGGATGAGCCTTGAATGGTTTTTGATGTTGTTTGCCTGTCAAACAGCCGCTGCATGGTGTTGTGTCGGAAGGCTTCGTGAGTCCAGATGGGAGAGCATGAACCCATTGTTGTTGTGCCATGTTGTTGACATGGACAAGCTGGCGATGCCATAAGTCAGCTGTGGAAGTAGCCGAGGTGGGATAACGACTGTCAGAAGAAACAGCTGCCATAAATGCGACTTCTGGTTCATTTGTCAGCATAGCTAATGGCACCTCCTCCGAGCCGAGAATTGTCAGGTGACCAGTCCGAGTAGCAACGGCTGCTAGATTCCCTTTGGCGTCCAGAATGTTGCAGTTCTTGTTCAGATCAGAAATCACTCTGAAGCCATTGTCGTTGATGCGTCCGTCGGATAGGAGATTAGCCGCAAGTTCAGGGACGAATAAAACCTGGCTGAAGGTGCGGGTCACCTGTTGCCCTTGAAGGGTAATAAGCACTCGCACTGTACCTTCACCGTAGGTGAGGATGAGTCGTCCATCACCCACACAAACTCCGCGAGGTTGTGCATACTGGGTGTAGGTGGTGGTCATATGCTTGGTACATCCTGAGTGAATAATCCAGGCAAGGACTCCGGCAGCGAGTAGGTAGGCACAGTCAACGGAGCACATTGCCAGTTCTTCCAGAATAGGTTTTTTGTGATTGATTGAGGAGTCAAACCTTGCCCCACTTGAGTCAGAAGGATGTTGTTCGAAGTCGGTTGCGTCGGCTGTGAAAAACTTTAGCTGGGGAATGGGGTCATTGTCTGGATTTCGCTTCATGTCGGCGGAATTGTGACCTATGAAACCTGAGATGAGATGGGAAAAGTCAGCCAACAGTGTTGAAAAGGCTGAGAGAAAGGCTGATGATGTCTCATCAGTGAGGAGAGCATGCGGAGTATTGCGCGTTGGCGTATTGAATCGCCGTCGTTGCTCTAGACGAGTCGCAGAGTCAAGTTGGATGTGTCCCTTTTTGTTGCATCGCCAACAGATGCGATCCCCTGGGTGAACATAAGGCCTGGGAATCTGTTGAGGATATCCAGGTCGAGGTTGATACGTGGCTTGAGTGCCTTGGTTGGTGCTGGGACGAATGTTCCCATAGGTCTCGTATTTCTTTGTTCGTCGATCTGGATGTCCTTGGTATTTGGCGTAAAGTCCGACTTCGCCACCGTTTTCTTTGATGTGGGCATCTTCATCAAGCACGAGAGCCTGTGTTGCCTTCTCAATGGTCAGCACATGTGGCTTGGCGGCGGCTGCCGCTGCGGCCGCTGCTAGTCCTGCTGCTGCTTGTACTACTGCTGTTGCTGTGGGAACAGCATTCCCAATGGCGTCTAGAGCACTCTTGACAGCAGACCCAATGAGTGCAATTTATTCATCATCTTCCTGTCAATCGTTGTTGAAGGTTTGTAGTCACTTCAATGTGTGTTGAAAACGTGTAGGAAGACTCTGAAACAAGGTCTGAACAAGCTTTCTTTCAGAGATAACTTCACCCAAGGCTGTGATGCGACTGGAGAGATCTTTCAGATGACTGATATGATCCTCAAGTCGAGTGTGTTCCTCCATTTTTTTAGTGTGAAACTCTTTGAGTAGATAACCCAGCTCATCGTCGCTGATCTTGTGATAACGTCGCTTGAGAGCTTGCCATGCAGTTCTCGGAAAGAAGTCCACATTGTCGTCGCGAATGAGAAATTTAAGCCGCTCTTCCAGTTGCATAGCCAGGATTGCAAAAGCTTGGTCGCACCGCCTTTTATGACTCATTTTCTCCTCGGTGTTGGAAATGGAGGAGAGAGGGAGCCTTGGAGCAGCGAGCATGTGTGATTGGAAGGGAATCACTTGTGCTGAAGAATGGTTGTTGAATCACTCAAAATGATGGAGTACATATAGAGCTAGAGCTTGGGCAAGTCAGCCCTCTCACAAGCCACACCACTTAGCCATGGAGGCTAAGGCTCACACACTAGAATCCATAATCTCACACAAAGTAGGAAATCAGCCTAGCAATCAGGCTGACCACTCACACACGACCTAGAGAGCTAGAGAATGCTCTCATGGCACACTCCTAGTGGTCACATAACCCACAAACCCATGGAGAATCGCCATGTGTCCATGGCTAGCACACAAGGATCTCACCTCACCTAAAAANAAGGAGAGGTACCTTTATCCTAGTCAGCACACTCTGACAAGGCAATCCTAAGACCAAGGACCTTTTTGGATATTTCTCCCATCAGGTCTTGACCCTGGACCTCTTGCCTTTTTCTTTTCTCAGGCTAAGGCATGGAGCCATCACCCATGGCCACCCAGACATCGACGGTTGATGACCCCCAAAACTTCAAAAATTAATATCTCCCAATCCAACCGTTGGATCGGCCTGAAACTTGGACCGTAGATAATTTGCCACCTGATCTTTGCAATGGTGAAGACGGATCGACGATCGGAGTAGGCATCTGGAAGTTTCCTGGAACTTTCTCCTGTGGACCTGAAATTGAGCCGGATGGCTCCTTTCCCAACAATCTCCCACTTTGCCGCAGTCAGAGTGGGCTGAGTCCACATGCCTTCATGCAAAACTGCTGCTTCTCACGGGTCACTCGCTTGGTGCAGAAATCAGCAACCTGCTTGCTCGTTGGAGTAAACTCTAGCTTGATAGCACCCTCCTGCACCATGTGCTTGATGAAGTGATATGCGATGTCAATGTGCTTGGTGCGTGCATGGTGCTTAGGATTCTTGGCGAGTGCGATTGGGCTCTGGTTGTCGACGCGTACAGGAACTGGAACTGCTGCACTCCCACTCATCTCTGCCATGAGACGTTGGAGCCAAACTGCTTCCTTGGCTCCAAATCTGAGAGATACGTACTCAGCTTCTGTACTCGAGGTGGCCACGACCACCTGCCGCTTGCTGCACCAGCTGATGGCTCCACCATTCATGAGGAACACATGTCCAGAGATGGACTTGCGGTCCTCAGGGTTTGAAGCCCAATCTGCGTCTGTGTAGCCGATGATGCTGTTGTCGTTGCCGTTGTAGGTGATGCCAATNAGGAACTGGAACTGCTGCACTCCCACTCATCTCTGCCATGAGACGTTGGAGCCAAACTGCTTCCTTGGCTCCAAATCTGAGAGATACGTACTCAGCTTCTGTACTCGAGGTGGCCACGACCACCTGCCGCTTGCTGCACCAGCTGATGGCTCCACCATTCATGAGGAACACATGTCCAGAGATGGACTTGCGGTCCTCAGGGTTTGAAGCCCAATCTGCGTCTGTGTAGCCGGTGATGCTGTTGTCATTGCCGTTGTAGGTGATGCCAATGTTGATGGTTCCAGCAAGGTAACGGAAGATCCGCTTCACTGCCTTCTGGTGCTCCGGTCTGGGATTAGCCATGTACTGGCTCACAGCGCTCACAGCCTGTGCGAGGTCCGGCCTGGTTGCCACCATCAGGTACATGAGACTGCCGACGGCGCTCAGGTACTTCTGTCGCTCAGCTGCATTTGCTTCTCCATTGAAGCTCACGAGGTACTGCCGCGTCTCCAGCGGCGTGCCGATGGGTTTGGCCTCTGCCATGCCGAACCGCTGCAGGACGTCCTTGATGAAGCGACTCTGCTGCAGCGAGAGAGAAAAAGACTTGCGGTCACGCACGATCTGGATACCCATGAAGTATGATGCCTCCGCGAGATCAGACATCTGGAAGCGCTCCTGCATGACTTCCTTGAACTCCTGCAGTGCACACATGCTATTTGAAAGGAGGAGCATGTCATCCACATAGACAATGATGATGAGGATCTCATGCTCATGCTGCCAGCGATACACGCTGTAGTCACACTCGCTGCGCTCAAACCCCATGCACTGCAATGCCGCATCCAACTTCTGGTTCCAAGCACGCGACGCTTGCTTGAGGCCGTATAGCAACTTCTGCAGCTTGCAGACCAGGTGCTCCTGGCCATCCATGACGAACCCCTCTGGCTGCTCCATGTAGATCTCCTCCTCCAAATCACCATTCAAGAATGCCGTCTTGACATCCATGTGGTGAACCTCGAAGTCCTCAGCTGCTGCATAAGAGAGGAGCGTGCGCACAGAGGCAAACTTTGCAACGGGGGCAAAAGTTTCTGTGTAGTCGATGCCCTCCTGCTGCGAGTAGCCCTTGGCGACCAGCCTCGCCTTGTACTTTTCCAGGTTACCATCTGCTCCCCGCTTCTTCTTGAAGACCCACTTGCACTTGAACACTTTACGTCCAGGTGGACGCTCAGTCAGCTCCCACGTGCCGTTGTCCAGCTGCGACTGTATCTCTTGCTGTACGGCTTGCGTCCAATCTGCTGCATCTGGTGCAGCCATGGCCTCCTTGTATGACGTTGGCTCATCTGAATCTGCTGCAACTGCGACGTTCATCTGTTCTGGTTTCTGCAGCATCCAGAATGCCCGCGCTCACCAGGCTTGTAATGCACCCTAAGAGGGTACCTCCGACCTGGAGCTGGAGCGTTAGCAGGCGGCTGACGCGGTGTGGCTGGCACAACTGCTTCTACTGGTGGTGCTATATCTCCCTCCTCTGCTTCTACCGATGAAACTGCTGTATCTGCTGCATCAGACATGGGAGAGTAGAGTGATTCTCCCACTGTCACAGTAGAGGAAGGATCGGGAGAAACTGGGTCAGGAAGAATTTTTGCTCCCACTGTCTCGTCAGCTGCTGTTTCTGTTGCCTCTTCACACACAATGTTGGTGCCGATGACGTTGCTCTCATTGAAGGCGATATCCTTGGAGATGATGACATGGCCTGTATCCCTCTCGTAGAGGCGATACGCCTTGCTTGCCACGTCGTAGCCAATCATCAGCATCTGCGCACTCTTCGCGTCCCACTTTTGCCGCTTCTCCTTTGGCACGTGCATGTGCGCCAAGCTGCCAAACGCGCGAAGATGACCCACGCTCGGCTTCTTGCCGAACCACACCTCGTACGGCGTCATCTGCTCCAGCGCCTTAGTTGGACTACGGTTCTTGATGTAGACCGCAGTGCTCACAGCTTCAGCCCAAAAGTCGTAGGTCAGCCGAGCCGCGTGCAGCATGGAGCGCGCCGACTCCACAATGGTACAGTTGGCGCGTTCTGCTACGCCGTTCTGCTGCGGCGAGTACGGCGCGGTACGCTGCGCCTTGATGCCAGCTGCTGCGAGGTAGTCCTGGAACTCCTTGCTTAGGTATTCTCCACCGCGATCGCTGCGCAGCGCCTTGATCTTCTTGCCGGTCTGGTTCTCCATCATGGCCTTGAACTCCTTGAACCTGTCAAAGCACTGGTCCTTGGAGGAAAGGAAGTACACAGCAGTGTAACGGCTGAAATCATCAATGAAGGTGAGAAAATACCTAGAGCCTCCAAAGCTCTGGGTCTGCATCGGTCCGCACAAGTCCGTGTGGACCAGCTCCAACACCCCTTTTGCACGCTCCCCTGCTCCAGAGAACGCCTCGCGGTGCTGCTTCCCCTCCAAACAGCCAATGCATAACTGCTGCTCAAAGTTAGAGATGGTAGGTAGGTCACGCACCATCTGCTTTGCTTGAAGCTGCTG
>SZWC01000118.1:148227-159333 GCA_023375785.1 Penium margaritaceum | reverse complement strand
CATGGGTGATGGCTCCATGCCTTAGCCTGAGAAAAGAAAAAGGCAAGAGGTCCAGGGTCAAGACCTGATGGGAGAAATATCCAAAAAGGTCCTTGGTCTTAGGATTGCCTTGTCAGAGTGTGCTGACTAGGATAAAGGTACCTCTCCTTACTTTTTAGGTGAGGTGAGATCCTTGTGTGCTAGCCATGGACACATGGCGATTCTCCATGGGTTTGTGGGTTATGTGACCACTAGGAGTGTGCCATGAGAGCATTCTCTAGCTCTCTAGGTCGTGTGTGAGTGGTCAGCCTGATTGCTAGGCTGATTTCCTCCCTTGTGTGAGATTATGGATTCTAGTGTGTGAGCCTTAGCCTCCATGGCTAAGTGGTGTGGCTTGTGAGAGGGCTGACTTGCCCAAGCTCTAGCTCTATATGTACTCCATCATTTTGAGTGATTCAACAACCATTCTTCAGCACAAGTGATGCCCTTCCAATCACACATGCTCGCTGCTCCAAGGCTCCCTCTCTCCTCCATTTCCAACATTTGGTATCAGAGCCAAGTTCTGCCACTTTTAGCCAGCACAGGCCGTCACTTTGAGAGTGACGGGTTGGGGTGAAACCTTCAGCAAATTTGACGATCGACCACTGGATCTTCAAGTTGAGAAGACAAGCGTTCCAACGAGCCCAAGATCGCGAAGATCCAACTGTCGGATTGAGAGTTATGCTCAAAACGAGGTCGGCCAGGGCTACACTCTTCTCTATGAGTAAGACTGTTGCCTTGTGATGACCATAATTCTCTCGTTTCTTTGTCAAATTTGAAAGGTGGCACGTGCAAATTGTAGTATTTTTTCTACGCTTTCCATTGGTGCAAAAATATTTGAATTCCATTGATTCGTTTGGGAGAGACGCCGTTTACAAGCTGGCTGGCCTGAGTTGGAGTAGGAGCAGAAGCATACCCTGTTTTCAAGAGGGCATATCTTTTGAAATCCCCTGTTGATGACCCTGTTTTATGGGTCGATCTGAAAGGTTATGAGCTGAATTTTCCAGTGGTGGGCTCAATTTTTTAAACATTCCCAGTCTGCTGGCATCTACAGTCCATTTTCTGTCAGACAGATTTCTGGCAGAAGCAGCAGTAGAAGCAGGGGTAGCGCCGCCATCCAAGGGCAGCGCTGAGCATCACCAAGGCTCAAAATGGCAGCAGCTGGCGTTATGACAGCAGCCCAGCCTTTGGAGAGGCTGGAGGGACGCGCCAACTTCACGTTTTGGAAGATCCGTACCCGCCTCCTTTTGGAGGAGAGGGGCTTGTGGGAGGTGGTGAGCGGCGACGAGCCGGCTCCAGTTCCGCAGGCAAAAGGCATCACCGCAGCGCAGGTGGTCGCGGGGAAGACGCCGCAAAAGGGTGCAGCTGATGCGGGTTCTTCTGCAACTGTACCAGCGACGTATGAGGAGTGGAAGAAGAAGGACAGGCAGGCCTATAGGTTGCTTGTCAACACCATCTCCAACCCGCATGTTCAGGACGTGAGTGACAAGGCTACTGCAAAGGAGGTGTGGGACACATTGTGCAAGAAGTATGAGAGCAAGGATCCTGCATTCCTCATGCTTTTGGAGGAAAAGATGATGGCGCTGAAAATACAGGGTGGTGAAGGGATGGAGGCGTATCTGGACAGGGCCAAGGAGCTGGCGAAGCAGCTGAGAGCGGCCGGCAACCCTGCGGAAGAGACGTGCTTCATCCTCCTCTTGCTGAGGGGACTCCCAACCAGCTACGACACGGTGCGAGAGACGCTAGAGTGCCATCCAACTCTCGACCTCGACTTCATCTGCACACACCTGGTGCAGGTGGAATTGCGTCGCAATGCAGCAAAGCGCAATGGCGGCAGCAACAGTGAAGCAGCTTTCATCGCCATGGGCTCACGCAACCAGCAGCAGCAGTAGTCCGGGCAGCAGAGAGGCAAGAAGAAGGGCAAGTGCCACTATTGCCAGAAAGAGGGGCACTACAAGAAAGAGTGATTCAAGTTCAAGAGGGACCAGAAGGAGCAGCAGAAGCAGCAGAAGCAAAAGCAGCATTCTCCACAGCAACAGCAGCAGCAGTCACAACAACGCCAGCAGCAGCAACAGCATCAGAACCAGACCAGCGTGCGCCATTTTGGCAACATGAACGTGGCCAAGGAGGTGCACGACCGCCTCTTCATGGCGAAGTCTGACATGTCGCAGGAGGAGAAGGCGGATCTGGCGTGGTACAAAGACTCTGGGTGTACCAAGAGTCTGACGCACCATAGGGAGTGGTTTACGCAGTTGCTGTCCATCCCTCCCCGTCCTATCGCTTTGGGTGATGATCGGGTGGTGTATGCTGAAGGGATTGGGATTGTGGAGATGTGGTTGGAGACCCCGCGTGGCATTGAACTGGGAGTGTTCCATGGCGTGCTGTACGTACCTAATGCTGCATTCAACCTCCTCTCTGTCTCCTCTCTTACAAACACAGGACTGCGCGTTGTCTTCGATGATGACTATGGCTACATCCTCAACAAGGATACAGGAGAGGAGTTGGCCAGGTCGGTGAAGGAGGGCGACATGTACCGCCTGCTGGGGGCAACCAAGATGCCGCGTGAGCAGAGTCTTGCAGCAGTGGTGCAGGCGACAGATGGTGAGATCTGGCATGCGCGCTACGGCCACATCGGCATGCGCGCCTTGCAGCAGCTTCAAGCAAAGCAGATGGTACGTGACCTGCCTACCATCTCTAACTTTGAATAGCAGTTGTGCATCGGATGTTTGGAGGGGAAGCAGCACCGGGAGGCGTTCTCTGGAGCAGGGGAGCGTGCAAAAGGGGTGTTGGAGCTGGTCCACACGGACTTGTGCGGACCGATGCAGACCCAGAGCTTTGGAGGCTCTAGGTATTTTCTCACCTTCATTGATGATTTCAGCCGTTAGACTACTGTGTACTTCCTTTCCTCCAAGGACCTGTGCTTTGACAGGTTCAAGGAGTTCAAGGCCATGATGGAGAACCAGACCGGCAAGAAGATCAAGGCGCTGCGCAGCGATCGCGGTGGAGAATACCTAAGCAAGGAGTTCCAGGACTACCTCGCAGCAGCTGGCATCAAGGCGCAGCGTACCGCGCCATACTCGTCACAGCAAAACAACGTAGCAGAACGCGCCAACCGTACCATTGTGGAGTCGGCGCGCTTCATGCTGCACGCGGCTCGGCTGACCTACGACTTCTGGGCTGAAGCTGTGAGCACTGCGGTCTACATCAAGAACCGTAGTCCAACTAAGGCGCAGGAGCAGATGACGCCGTACGAGGCGTGGTTCAGCAAGAAGCCGAGCGTGGGTCATCTTCGCGCGTTTGGCAGCTTGGCGCACATGCACGTGCCAAAGGAGAAGCGGCAAAAGTGGGACGCAAAGAGTGCGTAGATGCTGATGATTGGCTACGACGTGGCAAGCAAGGCGTATCGCCTCTACGAGAGGGATACAGGCCACGTCATCATCTCCAGGGATGTCGTCTTCAATGAGAGCAACGTCATCGGCACCAACATTGTGTGTGAAGAGGCAACAAAAACAGCAGCTGACGAGACAGTGGAAGCAGAAATTCTTCCTGACCCAGTTTCTCCCGATCCTTCCTCTACTGTGACAGTGGGAGAATCACTCTACTCTCCCATGTCTGATGCAGCAGATACAGCAGCTTCATCGGCAGAAGCAGAGGAGGGTGATGTAGCACCACCAGCAGAAGCAGTTGTGCCAGCCGCACCGCGTCAGCCGCCTGCTAACGCTCCAGCTCCAGGTCGGAGGTACCCTCTTAGGGTGCGTTACAAGCCTGGTGAGCGCGGCCATTTCTGGATGCTGCAGAAACCAGAACAGATGAACGTCGCAGTTGCAGCAGATTCATATGAGCCAACGTCATACAAGGAGGCCATGGCTGCACCAGATGCAGCTAATTGGGCGCAAGCCGTACAGCAAGAGATACAGTCGCAACTGGACAACGGCACGTGGGAGCTGAATGAGCGTCCACCTAGACGTAAAGTGTTCAAGTGCAAGTGGGTCTTCAAGAAGAAGCGGGGAGCAGATGGTAATCTGGAAAAGTACAAGGCGAGGCTGGTCGCCAAGGGCTACTCGCAGCAGTAGGGCATCGACTACACAGAAACGTTTGCCCCTGTTGCAAAGTTTGCCTCTGTGCGCACGCTCCTCTCTTATGCAGCAGCTGAGGACTTCGAGGTTCACCACATGGATGTCAAGACGGCATTCTTGAATGATGACTTGGAGAAGGAGATCTACATGGAGCAGCCGGAGGGGTTCGTCATGGATGGCCAGGAGCACCTGGTCTGCAAGCTTCAGAAGTCGCTGTACGGCCTCAAGCAAGCGTCGCGTGCTTGGAAACAGAAGTTGGATGCGGCGTTGTAGTGCATGGGGTTTGAGCGCAGCGAGTGTGACTACAACGTGTATCGCTGGCAGCATGAGCATGAGATCCTCATCATCATTGTCTATGTGGATGACATACTCCTCCTTTCAAACAGCATGTCTGCACTACAGGAGTTCAAGGAAGCCATGCAGGAGCGCTTCCAGATGTCTGATCTCGGGGAGGCATCATACTTCCTCGGTATCCAGATCGTGCGTGACCGCAAGTCACACTCTCTCTCGCTGCAGCAGAGTCGCTACATCAAGGACGTCCTGCAGCGGTTCGGCATGGCAGAGGCCAAACCCATCGGCACGCCGCTGGAGACGCGGCAGTACCTCGTGAGCTTCAATGGAGAAGCAAATGCAGCTGAGCGACAGAAGTACCAGAGCGCCGTCGGCAGTCTCATGTACCTGATGGTGGCAACCAGGCCGGACCTCGCACAGGCTGTGAGCGCTGTGANCTGTGAGCCAGCACATGGCTAATCCCGGACCGGAGCACCAGAAGGCAGTGAAGCGGATCTTCCGCTACCTTGCTGGAACCATCAACATTGGCATCACCTACAACGGCAATGACAACAGCATCATCGGCTACACAGACGTAGATTGGGCTTCAAACCCTGAGGACCGCAAGTCCATCTCTGGACATGTGTTCCTCATGAATGGTGGAGCCATCAGCTGGTGCAGCAAGCGGCAGGTGGTCGTGGCCACCTCGAGTACAGAAGCTGAGTACGTATCTCTCAGCTTTGGAGCCAAGGAAGCAGTTTGGCTCCAACGTCTCATGGCAGAGATGAGTGGGAGTGCAGCAGTTCCAGTTCCTGTGCGCGTCGACAACCATAGCGCAATCACACTCGCCAAGAATCTTGAGCACCATGCACGCACCAAGCACATAGACATCGCATATCACTTCATCAGGCACATGGTGCAGGAGGGTGCTATCAAGCTGGAGTTTAGTCCAACGAGCAAGCAGGTTGCTGATTTCTGCACCAAGCCAGTGACCCGTGAGAAGCAGCAGTTTTGCATGAAGGCATGTGGACTCAGCCCATACTGACTGCGGCAAAGTGGGAGATTGTTGAAAAAGGAGCCATCCGGCTCAATTTCAGGTCCACAGGAGCAAGTTCCAGGAAACTTCCAGATGCCTATTCCGATCGTCCATCCGTCTTCACTATTGCAAAGATCAGGTGGCAAATTATCTACGGTCCAAGTTTCAGACCGATCCAACGGTCAGATTGGGAGATATTAATTTTCGAAGTTTCGGGGGTCATGGACCGTCGATGTCTCGGTGGCCATGGGTGATGACTCCATGCCTTAGCCTGAGAAAAGAAAAAGGCAAGAGGTTCAGGGTCAAGACCTGATGGGAGAAATATCCAAAAAGGTCCTTGGTCTTAGGATTGCCTTGTCAGAGTGTGCTGACTAGGATAAAGGTACCTCTCCTTACTTTTTAGGTGAGGTGAGATCCTTGTGTGCTAGCCATGGACACATGGCGATTCTCCATGGGTTTGTGGGTTATGTGACCACTAGGAGTGTGCCATGAGAGCATTCTCTAGCTCTCTAGGTCGTGTGTGAGTGGTCAGCCTGATTGCTAGGCTGATTTCCTCCCTTGTGTGAGATTATGGATTATAGTGTGTGAGCCTTAGCCTCCATGGCTAAGTGGTGTGGCTTGTGAGAGGGCTGACCTGCCCAAGCTCTAGCTCTATATGTACTCCATCATTTTGAGTGATTCAACAACCATTCTTCAGCACAAGTGATGCCCTTCCAATCACACATGCTCGCTGCTCCAAGGCTCCCTCTCTCCTCCATTTCCAACAGTTGTACGCAGCTCTGGAGCCACCACCTGTCGTTGTCTTCCTTGAAGCTTCCTACCGCCCGCAATCTTATTCACTTACCTTCATCCACGTATGAAACATTTCCTTGCCTACTTCATCTGTTCCATCTGCTCCATGTACTCCATCCACATCATACTTGTCATCCTTACTACCATCCTCCCAAGCTACCCTCTCGCACCGCCTCCTCTCTTCCTCAGTAGTAGCAGAATGACGTCTGCCGTCAGGATATTGGATACCACTATTCTTCCTGCTCACATGCCGAGCCAATTGGGGAACAAGCCATCACTCTCCTGACATGCACGAACGCCCCTGCTCATCTCACTACTTATTCTGCTACAACCAGCTCCTTTCAGCGTCTGGATAATGGACACCACCAGTCTTCCTATTCACACACCGAGCCAATTGGTGAACAAGCTATCACTCTCTTGACAACAGAGCAGTTGATTGTCTTGCCTGTGCCCAATGCCACTCACTTCACATCTCCTCCTTCAAACCTATCTTCTTCCCATCGCATCACCACTAACATCTTCATCAGCCTTCTCCTTATGAGCATCACGCATTTGCCTCATCATCCGCCAGCATCTTCTATATCTATTGTTCCGTATCAGCATCATCCTCATCGTCAACATTCTTCACAGTGCATGTGGTTTTGTCCCTGCGCCCATGCCATTGATATCAATCTGTTGCCTTTCGCTTTACTCTCTACTCAACACAAGGATCTACCCGGTTGCATCGCCGGAACTGGGACAATCTGCGTTCACGCTCAAACTTCCTTAGTACATGCTGTTTGTCCTTCCACCCGATACTTGCCATCGTTAGCTCTCGCATCATAATGAGCAAGCTTCTGCACCTGACATCAGCACAAGGATCTGTACAAACCAGCTGTTGATCTTGCAGTGGTCTACACCTAAGCCTGAAGCAGATTTCTCGTGACGCATTGGTTTTTAACCTTCCCCTTGCCGCATCCTACTCCTCTACTCCACAACGCACGAGGTTCCATCTCTGCACCCATGCCGTCAAGACCAGTCCGTCGCTTTTCATCCTCCCCTTATTATCGTATCGGCGCAAGGATGTATCGGTTTCATCACCCTTCGCTCGACTGCCTACATCCACGTCGGACTTTGTGTAGCACACACGGCTCGCCCCTACGTCCAACATTCATTATCATCAACTTGCTCCCTTTTATCAGCAATCTTTAACGTCTGCCACCAGTACAAGGACCTGTACAAGCTAGCTGTCTACCTTGTTGCTGCCTCCATCTTTTTCACCGCCTTTCATCAGCTTCAATCTCCGCCCGGTACAAGGACCCACCAGATGGCATCGCCATTCTTGGATCATCATTCACCGCCTCTGCAGCCTGGCCACCATCAGTAGTCATCAACCTTCTCTCCCCATCGAAATCGCATCATCCTCAAAGTTACTGTCCTCATTTCATCCATCTTCTCTCTCCTCCCCTATTAGCGACGTCGTAAAAGCGCTCTCATTCAACTCTCCCCAACTGCATCTTGTCGGATGATGGCCCAACAAGTTCCCTCAACCCCTGTGCTCGCTAAAAATGGTGAAATGTTACAGCATGGCCAGATGCTATCGTCTTGCAAGCACAGGCCTCGAACCTGGACATACATTAGGATAACTGCATGTCCCTTTTTCACTACAAACACCAGCATCCAGGAGGTAGAAATTCAAGATCAGACAAGCAATCTCTTCACACTGTATGTGATCTGCTCCGCCAACTCCTTGATCCACCCTATCATCACCATCTGCTAAGCAGCGTACAAGACCTCTGCTCTGGGAACGGATTCCCCTATAAACATCATGGAGAAACTGGACAACTGGGATATGCTACAATTTGACCTACCTTCCTCCTGCCCCAACACATCTCCCCATGCTCACAACCTGAGTTGAGGAGAGTCATGACAATGCCTCCCATCATCAACACGAGACTGGATGGACAAAGTTCTTTACTGGCTGTTCCTTGAGTTATTGTATGGGTTTGTCATAACCGACAGTCTGCTCAAAGATCACTTCTACCTAAGTCTATTGACTGACGAGGAGTCAGATTCCCTCTACGCATCAGTTGACAGCCAAGTTCGCACCAAGATTAAGGAACTAGTACCAGCATGCTCACATGTCCTGGTGCACATCCATCCAAAAGACCTTGGAGCTATTTAGCAACATCCTATTACCCCTTGCAAAGTCACCATTTGCTCTGCCGATAAGAGACAATACTCCCATCAACAGACAGTTGTCTGACCTCTGTCTGGTTCAAGAGGGTGTTAGAAATGTAGAATATCACAGAGGCCAGTACTCTGAAAATACCGAGTTCTCAACAAAATTTCAGGTCCTGACCCAAACCACCTTGGCGTAGCCAGAGTCCAACTAAGGCACAACTAGGTTGCAACTAGGACGCAAGTAGGGCGCAACTAGGACGCAAGTAGGATGAAATTAGGGCGTAACTAGGGAGCAACTAGGACACAACTAGGTGCAAGTACATCACAGGTAGGGTGTTAGGAAAATACCCATGTATCACAAGTCTACCCAAGAGTCAATAATAAGTAAGGAAATGCCCCTACGAGAGCAGAACAGGGCTCCAGGTAAAATACTTTCGAAACACCTCGACAACGACAAGTTCATTTCCGCACTGCGTCATCCAATACCCACACGACCGAGACAATAGCACAACACCACCGGCCAACGGTCGGAATCTGCCAACAACCGGCACCGTGTCAGCAATTATGATGTCTGCGGAAAATGCCAATGGCCCAGTCAAGCACGTTCCCGGTATTACGACCGGCCGATCAGGCGACGCGGTCCCCGCTACATGACAAAGACTAAAGAACACAAACCTCGCTGAGGTCTCCTTCAAACAACAAGCCGCTTATGTGACTCATACAAGTGTTCACGCACCTTCCATCCCTAGCATCGGAAGCAGAAGCAAAGCGGCTTCGGCGATGACGCTCACACCACCCCCCATGACCACTCCGTCTAGCAAACACGTGCAACCCTTAACTATATGTTCTACTGTTGGTAAGACTAGCCGTTTGCCTCAGTTTTAGTTCTTTCTGTTTAGTAATTGTAAGCTATCAAGTCATTCATTTCCATCGCCCGCCTCTGTACTGTGGTACTCCATTCACTTCCGCTGCCCGCCTTTGTACTATGGCACATCCCCTTGCTCTATGTGTCATTGCACTACTCGCCTCTCAGCCATGACATTCTCATCAGTTGCTTCTCTCTCTGTCCGCACCTTGGCGCTGAGACTTGTAGCCTGCGCCTCGGTGTTGTCGCATCGCCAACTGCTCCTTGACCCACGTCTTTGGCACTGCGTTCACTGATCAGATTTCACTCAGTCATCCATCCTTTCATCCGATATGGACCTGAGCATTCCGCCGGCCCATGTCTCACCACTGTGGCCTTTCGGCCCGCGCCTCAACACTGCGCCCAACAGAGCACTTAGTGACATGATGCTGCCCTCAACTTCCTACACCTTTGTCGATCCTTCTTCCGACTCATTCCTAGTCATCATTATGCATTCTCTAATCTTTCCAAATGTCTGACATGGTATTAGAGCCCAGGGAAAGAGCCTGCATCCAAAGGTGGTCGCCTTTGCATCACTGACACCTGAATCGCCAATCCAAGCTGTACCACCACAAAACGAGTCGCATCTCCTCAGGCGCTATCAAGAGAAGATATGTATGGGTACAACATCCCTCTAATTCAGCAAAAGACCTACTACTCTGCCACAACACTCAGCTATGTGATACGCAAGCCCTTCATCGCAACTCTCAACTACTAGTATATCTCCTCCATTGTATCACAATCTCCTACAGTCTACTCCATCAGCCAACAAAGTAGAATCTCTCCTCAACTTCCTTCCTTGGCGCGGATCAGTAGCAGAAGCAGCAATAGCACCTCACTTGTGGAACTCATTACCAACCGAGTCGCATCCAATCTTGTTATAAGATTCAACTCCGAGCGTAAACCCAATAACCCACTTGCCAACATCGGACATGCCTCTACCATGTACAGATCAGCACCATGTTGGATAACCGTGTCACCCTGGACTGCCTAGTGGCCTCAATCTGTCACCTCTTCTGTCCCTTTAGAAGATAACCATCAGCAGCATTACCAGCAGTCCTTCAGGACAAACCTTCCTCAAACTCAACAGTAGCACCAACAACACCTACGGCCGCTCCTCCCCACATGAAGAGAACATCATTGACATCAGCTATGACCGCTCAACTACCTACTCAATCTGTTGGTGCCTCCACTATAGCACGGACGCAACCCACAACAAGCCATGGGAAGAACACGCAAGCACTTCCTTCACCTGATCATAAACATCAGCCACCAACTACTTCACCACCTTAGCATGGAACAAATCCCAACCTAGGAAACTGCCGACTGACTTTAACCAGTCCATCACAGCAGTAACTAAGTACGTTTATCTCCCTCTCAACGCTCCTCCATTCACATGTAACAAAGTACACTAATTTGTCATCCAGTTTTACAGGGTATTCCCAATCACCCCTACCAATCCAGCAACTGAGACAGCATTAGAAAAGGAGCCTTCACAATCCAAGATTTCAATGACTCAAACGTCTGATCCGACCTCTCTACTAGGCCAAGAAACATATTCAAGACTCTGTATTCATCCTCACAAGCGAGTGTACCAGAATCCCATGGTTTCATTATCTGTCCATCCCGCTCTGTCAATCATATGAGCACCAGTAGAAGACACTACCACAGATGCTGACCTCTCCGTAAACAACAAGATGAGTCAAAAGAGTCACTGACAAGTTCAAGGTTCTCTGTCACTACCCCTCGCCACTGAAGGCAAGCTACGTACCTCCCCACAGCCATAAGCAACCACAAGCACAATAGCTGCCATAACAGGAACAGAAGCAAGTCAAACAACATGAGCT
>SZWC01000118.1:137614-148080 GCA_023375785.1 Penium margaritaceum | reverse complement strand
TGTGCAGCCTTGTGACATTGAAAGGGGGGATCAGGAAAATACCCAAGTGTCACAAGTATGTCCAAGAGTCAATAATATAAAACGGAAAATGCTCACACACAGACTTCTAAAATACCTCGACAACGACAAGTTCACCTCCGCACTACGTCATCCAACCCCCGAGACAGTCGCGCAACACCACTAACCAACGGTCAAAATATGTCAAAAACTGGTCTCGTGTCAACGGTGATGATGTCCTCAGCAAATACCAATGGCCTGTTGGATCTGGAGGAGAGAGGGAGTCTTGGAGCAGCGACCATGTGGGACTGAAAGGGCATCACTTCTGCTGAAGAATGGTTGTTGAATCACTCAAAATGATGGAGTACATATAGAGCTAGAGCTTGGGGAAGTCAGCCCTCTCACAAGCCACACCACTTAGCCATGGAGGCTAAGGCTCACACACTAGAGTCCACAATCTCACACAAGGGAGGAAATCAGCCAAACAATCAAGCTGACCAGTCATACACAACCCAGAGAGCTAGAGAATGCTCTCATGGCACACTCCTAGTGGTCATATCAGCCACAAACCCATGGAGAATCGCCATGTGTCCATGGCTAGCACACAAGGATCTCACCTCACCTAAAAAGTAAGGAGAGGTACCTTTATCCTAGTCAGCACACTCTGAAAAGGCAATCCTAAGACCAAGGACCTTTTTGAATATTTCTCCTATCAGGTCTTGACCCTGGACCTCTTGCCTTTTTCTTTTCTCAGGCTAAGGCATGGAGCCATCACCCATGGCCACCCAGACATCAGCGGTCCATGACCCCTGAAACTTTGAAAAATTCATATCTCCCAATCCGACTGCTGGATCGGCCTGAAACTTGGACCGTCGATAATTTACCACCTGATCTTTCCAATGGTGAAGACGGATTGACGATCGGAGCAGGCACCTCAAAGTTTCCTGGAACTTGCTCTTGTGGACCTGAAATTGAGCAGGATGGCTCCTTTCCCAACAATCTCCCACTTTGCCGCAGTCAGAGTGGGCTGAGTCCACATATCTTCATGCAGAACTGCTGCTTCTCATGGGTCACTAGCTTGGTGCAGAAATCAGCGACCTGCCTGCTGGTTGGAGTAAACTCCAGCTTGATAGCACCCTCATGCACCATGTGCCTGATGAAGTAATATGCGATGTCAATGTGCTTGGTGCGTGCATGGTGCTCAGGATTCTTGGCGAGTGCGATTGCGCTCTGGTTGTCGACGCGCACAGGAACTAGAACTGCTACACCTTCACTCATCTCTGCCATGAGACGCTGGAGCCAAAGTGCTTCCTTGGCTCCAAAGCTGAGAGAGACGTACTCAGCTTCAGTGCTCGAGATGGCCACGACCACCTGTCGCTTGCTGCACCGGCTGATGGCACCTCCATTCATGAGAAACACGTGTCCAGAGATGGACTTGCGGGTCTCAAGATTTTAAGTCCAATCTATATCTGTGTAGCCGATGACGCTGTTGTCGTTGTTGGGAAAGGAGCCATCCGGCTCAATTTCAGGTCCACAGGAGCAAGTTCCAGGAAACTTCCAGATGCCTGGAAGTTCTGCCACTTTTAGCCAGCACAGGCCGTCACTTTGAGAGTGACGGGTTGGGGTCAAACCTTCAGCAAATTTGACGATCAACCACTGGATCTTCAAGTTCAGAAGACAAGCGTTCCAACGAGCCCAAGATCGCGAAGATCCAACGGTCGGATTGAGAGGTATGCTCAAAACGAGGTCGGCCAGGGCTACACTCTTCTCTATGAGTAAGACTGTTGCCTTGTGATGACCATAACTCTCTCGTTTCTTTGTCAGATTTAAAAAGTGGCACATGCGAATTGTAGTATTCTTCCTAAGCTTTCCATTGGTGCAAACATATTTGCAGTCCATCGTATCGTTTGGGAGAAACGCCGTTTACAAGCTGGCTGGCCTGAGTTGGAGTAGGAGCAGAAGCATACCCTGTTTTCAAGAGGGCATATATTTTGAAATCCCCTGTTGATGACCCAGTTTTATGGGTCGATCTGAAATGTTTTGAGCTGAATTTTCCAGTGGTGGGCTCAGTTTTTTTAAAAATTCCCAGTCTGCTGGCATCTACAGTCCATTTTCTGTCAGACAGATTTCTGGCAGAAGCAGCAGCAGAAGCAGGGGTAGCGCCGCCATCCAAGGGCAGCGCTGAGCATGACCAAGGCTAAAAATGGCAGCAGCTGGCGTTGTGGCAGCAGTCCAGCCTTTGGAGAGGCTGGAGGGACGCGCCAACTTCACGATTTGGAAGATCCGTACCCGCCTCCTTTTGGAGGAGAGGGGCTTGTGGGAGGTGGTGAGCGGCGACGAGCCGGCTCCAGTTGCACAGGCAAAAGGCATCACCGCAGCGCAGGTGGTGGCGGGGAAGACGCCGCAAAAGGGTGCAGCTGATGCGGGTTCTTCTGTAGCTTTCCGTATGAGGAGTGGAAGAAGAAGGACAGGCAGGCCTATAGGTTGCTTGTCAACATCATCTCCAACCCGCATCTTCAGTACGTGAGTGACAAGGCTACTGCAAAAGAGGTGTGGGACAAATTGTGCAAGAAGTATGAGAGCAAGGATCCTGCATTCCTCATGGAGGAAAAGATGATGGCGCTGAAAATGCAGGGTGGTGAAAGGAAAGAGGCGTATCTGGAGAGGGCCAAGGAGGTGGCGAAGTAGCTGAGAGCGGTCGGCAACCCTGTGGAAGAGACGCACTTCATCCTCCTCTTGCTGAGGGGACTCCCAACCAGCTACGACACGGTGCGAGAGACGCTGGAGTGCCAGCCAACTCTCGACCTCGACTTCATCTGCACACACCTGGTGCAGGTGGAATTGCGTTGCAATGCAGCAAAGCGCAATGGCGGCAGCAACAGTGAAGCAGCTTTCATGGCCATGGGCTCACGCAACCTGTAGCAGCAGCAGTCCGGGCAGTAGAGAGGCAAGAAGAAGGGCAAGTGCCACTATTGCCAGAAAGAGGGGCACTACAAGAAAGAGTGCTTCAAGTTCAAGAGGGACCAGAAGGAGCAGCAGCAGCAGCAGTAGCAAAAGTAGCAACATGAACGTGGCCAAGGAGGTGCACGACCGCCTCTTAATGGCGAAGTCTGACATGTCGCAGGAGGAGAAGGCGGATCTGGCGTGGTACAAAGACTCTGGGTGTACCAAGAGTCTGACGCACCACAGGGAGTGGTTTACGAAGTTGCTGTCCATCCCTCCCCGTCCTATCGCTTTGGGTGATGATCGGGTGGTGTATGCTGAAGGGATTGGGATTGTGGAGATGTGGTTGGAGACCCCGCGTGGCATTGAATTGGGAGTGTTCCATGGCGTGCTGTACGTACATAATGCTGCATTCAACCTCCTCTCAGTCTCCTCTCTTACAAACACAGGATTGCGCGTTGTCTTCGATGATGACTATGGCTACATCCTCAACAAGGATACAGGAGAGGAGTTGGCCAGGTCGGTGAAGGAGGGCGACATGTACCGCCTGCTACGGGCAACCAAGATGCCGCGTGAGCAGAGTCTTGCAGCAGTGGTGCAAGCAATAGATGGTGAGATCTGGCATGCGCGCTACGGCCACATCGGCATGCGCGCCTTGCAGCAGCTTCAAGCAAAGCAGATGGTGCGTGACCTGCCTACCATCTCTAACTTTGAACAGCAGTTTTGCATCGGATGTTTGGAGGGGAAGCAGCACCGGGAGGCGTTCTCTGGAGCAGGGGAGCGTGCAAAAGGGGTGTTGGAGCTGTTCCACACATACTTGTGCGGACCGATGCAGACCCAGAGCTTTGGAGGCTCTAGGTATTTTCTCACCTTCATTGATGATTTCAGCCGTTACACTGCTGTGTACTTCCTTTCCTCCAAGGACCAGTACTTTGGCAGGTTCAAGGAGTTCAAGGCCATGATGGAGAACCAGACCGGCAAGAAGATGAAGGCGCTGCGCAGCGATCGCGGTGGAGAATACCTAAGCAAGGAGTTCCAAGACTACCTCGCAGCAGCTGGCATCAAGGCGCAGCGTACCGCGCCGTACTCGCCGTAGCAGAACGGCGTAGCAGAACGCGCCAACCGTACCATTGTGGAGTCGGCGCACTCCATGCTGCACGCGGCTCGGCTGACCTACGACTTCTGGGCTGAAGCTGTGAGCACTGCGGTCTACATCAAGAACCGTAGTCCAACTAAGGCGCTGGAGCAGATGACGCCGTAGGAGGCGTGGTTTGGCAAGAAGCCGAGCGTGGATCATCTTCGTGCGTTTGGCAGCTTGGCGCACATGCACGTGCCAAAGGAGAAGCGGCAAAAGTGGGACGCGAAGAGTGCGCACATGATGATGATTGGCTATGACGTGGCAAGCAAGGCGTAACGCCTCTACGAGAGGGATACATGTCACATCATCATCTCCAGGGATGTCGTCTTCAATGAGAGCAACGTCATCGGCACCAACATTGTGTGTGAAGAGGCAACAGAAATAGTAGCTGACGAGACAGTGGGAGCAGAAATTCTTCCTGACCAAGTTTCTCCCGATCCTTCCTCTACTGTGACAGTGGGAGAATCACTCTACTCTCCCATGTCTGATGCAGAAGATACAGCAGCTTCATCAGCAGAAGCAGAGGAGGGAGATGTAGTACCACCAGCAGAAGCAGTTGTGCCAGCCGCACCGCATCATCCGCCTGCTAACGCTCCAGCTCCAGGTCGGAGGTACCCTCTTAGGGTGCGTTACAAGCTTGGTGAGCGCGGCCATTTCTGGATGCTGCAGAAACCAGAACAGATGAACGTCGCAGTTGCAGCAGATTCAGATGAGCCAACGTCATACAAGGAGGCCATGGCTGCACCAGATGCAGCAGATTGGGCGCAAGCCGTATAGCAAGAGATACAGTCGGAGCTGGACAACAACACGTGGGAGCTGACTGAGCGTCCACCTGGACGTAAAGTTATCAAGTGCAAGTGGGTCTTCAAGAAGAAGCGGGGAGCAGATGGTAACCTGGAAAAGTACAAGGCGAGGTTGGTCGCCAAGGGCTACTCGCAGCAGGAGGGCATCGACTACACAGAAACGTTTGCCCCCGTTGCAAAGTTTGCCTCTGTGCGCACGCTCCTCTCTTATGCAGCAGCTGAGGACTTCGAGGTTCACCACATGGATGTCAAGACGGCATTCTTGAATGGTGACTTGGAGGAGGAGATCTACATGGAGCAGCCGGAGGGGTTCGTCATGGATGGCCAGGAGCACCTGGTCTGCAAGCTGCAGAAGTCGCTGTACGGCCTCAAGCAAGCGTCGCGTGCTTGGAACCAGAAGTTGGATGCGGCGTAGCAGTGCATGGGGTTTGAGCGCAGCGAGTGTGACTACAGCGTGTATCGCTGGCAGCATGAGCATGAGATCCTCATCATCATTGTCTATGTGGATGACATGCTCCTCCTTTCAAACAGCATGTCTGCACTGCAGGAGTTCAAGGAAGCCATGCAGGAGCGCTTCCAGATGTCTGATCTCGGGGAGGCATCATACTTCCTCGGTATCCAGATCGTGTGTGACCGCAAGTCACGCTCTCTCTCACTGCAGCAGAGTCGCTACATCAAGGACGTCCTGCAGCGGTTCGGCATGGCAGAGGCCAAACCCATCGGCACGCCGCTAGAGACGCGGCAGTACCTCGTGAGCTTCAATGGAGAAGCAAATGCAGCTGAGCGACAGAAGTACCAGAGCGCCGTCGGCAGTCTCATGTACCTGATGGTGGCAACCAGGCCGGACCTCGCACAGGCTGTGAGCGCTGTGAGCGCTGTGAGCCAGCACATGGCTAATCCCGGACCGGAGCACCAGAAGGCAGTGAAGCGGATCTTCCGCTACCTTGCTGGAACCATCAACATTGGCATCACCTACAACGGCAATGACAACAGCATCATNGGAGCCATCAGCTGGTGCAGCAAGCGGCAGGTGGTCGTGGCCACCTCGAGTACAGAAGCTGAGTACGTATCTCTCAGCTTTGGAGCCAAGGAAGCAGTTTGGCTCCAACGTCTCATGGCAGAGATGAGTGGGAGTGCAGCAGTTCCAGTTCCTGTGCGCGTCGACAACCAGAGCGCAATCGCACTCGCCAAGAATCCTGAGCACCATGCACGCACCAAGCACATTGACATCGCATATCACTTCATCAGGCACATGGTACAGGAGGGTGCTATCAAGCTGGAGTTTACTCCAACGAGCAAGCAGGTTGCTGATTTCTGCACCAAGCCAGTGACCCGTGAGAAGCAGCAGTTTTTCATGAAGGCATGTGGACTCAGCCCACTCTGACTGCGGCAAAGTGGGAGATTGTTGGGAAAGGAGCCATCCGGCTCAATTTCAGGTCCACAGGAGCAAGTTCCAGGAAACTTCCAGATACCTGCTCCGATTGTCGATCCGTCTTCAGCATTGGAAAGATCATGTGGCAAAATGTCTACGGTCCAAGTTTGAGGCCGATCCAACGGTCAGATTGGGAGATATGAATTTTCGAAGTTTCAGGGGTCATGGACCGTCGATGTCTGGGTTGGCATGGGTGATGGCTCCATGCCTTAGCCTGAGAAAAGAAAAAGGCAAGAGGTCCAGGGTCAAGACCTGATGGGAAAAATATCCAAAGAGGTCCTTGGTCTTAGGATTGCCTTGTGAGAGTGTGCTGACTAGGATAAAGGTACCTCTCCTTACTTTTTAGGTGAGGTGAGATCCTTGTGTGCTAGCCATGGACACATGGCGATTCTCCATGGGTTTGTGGGTTATGTGACCACTAGGAGTGTGCCATGAGAGCATTCTCTAGCTCTCTAGGTCGTGTGTGAGTGGTCAGCCTGGTTGCTAGGCTGATTTCCTCCCATGTGTGAGATTATGGATTCTAGTGTGTGAGCCTTAGCCTCCATGGCTAAGTGGTATGGCTTGTGAGAGGGCTGACTTGCCCAAGCTCTAGCTCTATATGTACTCCATCATTTTGAGTGATTCAACAACCATTCTTCAGCACAAGTGATGCCCTTCCAATCACACATGCTCGCTGCTCCAAGGCTCCCTCTCTCCTCCATTTCCAACATTTGGTATCAGAGCCAAGTTCTACCACTTTTAGCCAGCACAGGCCGTCACTTTGAGAGTGACGGGTTGGGGTGAAACCTTCGGCAAATTTGAGGATCGACCACTGGATCTTCAAGTTCAGAAGACAAGCGTTCCAACGAGCCCAAGATCGCGAAGATCCAACGGTCGGATTGAGAGTTATGCTCAAAACGAGGTCGGCCGGGGCTACACTCTTCTCTATGAGTAAGACTGCTACCTTGTGATGACCATAACTCTCTCGTTTCTTTGTCAAATTTAAAAAGTGGCATATGCGAATTGTAGTATTTTTCCTAAGCTATCCATTGATGCAAAAATATTTGCATTCCATCGATTCGTTTGGGAGAAACGCCGTTTACAAGCTGGCTGGCCTGAGTTGGAGTAGGAGCAGAAGCATACCCTGTTTTCAAGAGGGCATATCTTTTAAAATCCCCTGTTGATGACCCTGTTTTATGGGTCGATCTGAAAGGTTTTGAGCTGAATTTTCCAATGGTGGGCTCAGTTTTTTAAACATTCCCAGTCTGCTGGCATCTACAGTCCATTTTTTGTCAGACAGATTTCTGGCAGAAGCAGCAGCAGAAGCAGGGATAGCGCCGCCATCCAAGGGCAGCGCTGAGCATCATCAAGGCTCAAAATGGCAGCAGCTGGCGTTATGACAGCAGCCCAGCCTTTGGAGAGGCTGGAGGGATGCGCAAACTTCACGTTTTGGAAGATCCGTACCCGCCTCCTTTTGGAGGAGAGGGGCTTGTGGGAGGTGGTGAACGGCGACGAGCCGGCTCCGGTTCCACAGGCAAAAGGCATCACCGCAGCGCAGGTGGTGGCGGGGAAGACGCCGCAAAAGGGTGCAGCTGATGCGGGTTCTTCTGTAGCTGTACCAGTGACATATGAGGAGTAGAAGAAGAAGGACATGCAGGCCTATAGGTTGCTTGTCAACACCATCTCCAACCCGCATCTTCAGTACGTGAGTGACAAGGCTACTGCAAAGGAGGTGTGGGACACATTATGCAAGAAGTATGAGAGCAAGGATCCTGCATTCCTCATGCTTTTGGAGGAAAAGATGATGGCGCTGAAAATGCAGGGTGGTGAAGGGATGGAGGCGTATCTGGACAGGGCCAAGGAGCTGGCGAAGCAGCTGAGAGCGGCCGGCAACCCTGTGGAAGAGACGCGCTTCATCCTCCTCTTGCTGAGGGGACTCCCAACCAGCTACGACACGGTGCGAGAGACGCTGGAGTGCCAGCCAACTCTCGACGTCGACTTCATCTGCACACACCTGGTGCAGGTGGAATTACGTCGCAATGCAGCAAAGCGCAATGGCGGCAGCAACAGTGAAGCAGCTTTCATGGCCATGGGCTCACGCAACCAGCAGCAGCAGCAATCCGGGCAGCAGAGAGGCAAGAAGAAGGGCAAGTGCCACTATTGCCAGAAAGAGGGGCACTACAAGAAAGAGTGCTTCAAGTTCAAGAGGGACCAGAAGGAGCAGCAGCAGCAGCAGCAGCAAAANAGCAGCAGAACCAGACCAGCGTGCGCCATTTTGGCAACATGAACGTGGCCAAGGAGGTGCACGACCGCCTCTTCATGGCGAAGTCTGACATGTTGCAGGAGGAGAAGGCGGATCTGGCGTGGTACAAAGACTCTGGGTGTACCAAGAGTCTGACGCACCACAGGGAGTGGTTTACGCAGTTGCTGTCCATCCCTCCCGGTCCTATCGCTTTGGGTGATGATCGGGTGGTGTATGCTAAAGGGATTGGGATTGTGGAGATGTGGTTGGAGACCCCGCGTGGCATTGAACTGGGAGTGTTCCATGGCGTGCTGTACGTACCTAATGCTGCATTAAACCTCCTCTCAGTCTCCTCTCTTACAAACACAGGACTGCGCGTTGTCTTCGATGATGACTATGGCTACATCCTCAACAAGGATACAGGAGAGGAGTTGGCCAGGTCGGTGAAGGAGGGCGACATGTACCGCCTGCTGGGGGCAACCAAGATGCCGCGTGAGCAGAGTCTTGCAACAGTGGTGCAGGCGACAGATGGTGAGATCTGGCATGCGCGCTACAGCCACATCGGCATGCGCGCCTTGCAGCAGCTTCAAGCAAAGCAGATGGTGCGTGACCTGCCTACCATCTCTAACTTTGAACAGCAGTTGTGCATCGGATGTTTGGAGGGGAAGCAGCACTGGGAGGCGTTCTCTGGAGCAGGGAAGCGTGCAAAAGGGGTGTTGGAGCTGGTCCACACGGACTTGTGCGGACCGATGCAGACCCAGAGCTTTGGAGGCTCTAGGTATTTTCTCACCTTCATTGATGATTTCAGCCGTTACACTACTGTGTACTTCCTTTCCTCCAAGGACCAGTGCTTTGACAGGTTCAAGGAGTTCAAGGCCATGNCCTCTACGAGAGGGATACAGGCCACGTCATCATCTCCAGGGATGTCGTCTTCAATGAGAGCAACGTCATCGGCACCAATATTGTGTGTGAAGAGGCAACAGAAACAGCAGCTGACGAGACAGTGGGAGCAGAAATTGTTCCTGACCCAGTTTCTCCCGATCCTTCCTCTACTGTGACAGTGCGAGAATCACTCTACTCTCCCATGTCTGATGCAGCAGATACAGCAGCTTCATCGGCAAAAGCAGAGGAGGGAGATGTAGCACCACCAGCAGAAGCAGTTGTGCCAGCCGCACCGCGTCAGCCGCCTGCTAACGCTCCAGCTCCAGGTCGGAGGTACCCTCTTAGGGTGCGTTACAAGCCTGGTGAGCGCGGCCATTTCTGGATGCTGCAGAAACAAAAACAGATGAACATCGCAGTTGCAGCAGATTCAAATGAGCCAACGTCATACAAGGAGGCCATGGTTGCACCAGATGCAGCAGATTGGGCGCAAGCCGTACAGCAAGAGATACAGTCGCAGCTGGACAACGGCACGTGGGAGCTGACTAAGCGTCCACGTGGACGTAAAGTTATCAAGTGCAAGTGGGTCTTCAAGAAGAAGCGGGGAGCAGATGGTAACCTGGAAAAGTACAAGGCGAGGCTGGTCGCCAAGGGCTACTCGCAGCAGGAGGGCCTCGACTACACAGAAACTTTTGCCCCCGTTGCAAAGTTTGCCTCGGTGCGCACGCTCCTCTCTTATGCAGCAGCTGAGGACTTCGAGGTTCACCACATGGATGTCAAGACGGCATTCTTGAATGGTGACTTGGAGGAGGAGATCTACATGGAGCAGCCGGAGGGGTTCGTCATGGATGGCCAGGAGCACCTGGTCTGCAAGCTGCAGAAGTCGCTGTACGGCCTCAAGCAAGCGTCGCGTGCTTGGAACCAGAAGTTGGATGCGGCATTGCAGTGCATGGGGTTTGAGCGCAGCGACTGTGACTACAGCGTGTATCGCTGGCAGCATGAGCATGAGATCCTCATCATCATTGTCTATGTGGATGACATGCTCCTCCTTTC
>SZWC01000118.1:94557-111614 GCA_023375785.1 Penium margaritaceum | reverse complement strand
AGGAGATACAGTCGCAGCTGGACAACGGCACGTGGGAGCTGACTGAGCGTCCACTTGGACGTAAAGTGATCAAGTGCAAGTGGGTCTTCAAGAAGAAGCGGGGAGCAGATAGTAACCTGGAAAGATACAAGGCGAGGCTGGTCGCCAAGGGCTACTCGGAGCAGGAGGGCATCGACTACACAGAAACTTTTGCCTCTGTTGCAAAGTTTGCCTCTGTGCGTACGCTCCTCTCTCATGCAGCAGCTGAGGACTTTGAGGTTCACCACATGGATGTCAAGACGGCATTCTTGAATGGTGACTTAGAGGAGGAGATCTACATGGAGCAGCCGGAGGGGTTCGTCATGGATGGCCAGGAGCACCTGGTTTGCAAGCTGCAGAAGTCGCTGTACGGCCTCAAGCAAGCGTCGCGTGCTTGGAACCAGAAGTTGGATGCGGCGTTGCAGTGCATGGGGTTTGAGCGCAGCGAGTGTGACTACAGCGTGTATCGCTGGCAGCATCAACATGAGATCCTCATCATCGTTGTGTATGTGGATGACATGCTCCTCCTTTCCAACAGCATGTCTGCACTGCAGGAGTTCAAGGAGGCCATGCAGGAACGCTTCCAGATGTCTGATCTCGGGGAGGCGTCATACTTCCTCGGTATCCAGATCACGCGTGACCGCAAATCACTCTCTCTCTCGCTGCAGCAGAGTCGCTACATCAAGGACATCCTCCAACGGTTTGGCATGGCAGAGGCCAAACCCATCGGCACGCCGCTACAGACGCGTCAGTACCTTGTGAGCTTCAGTATAGAAGCAGATGCAGCTGAGCGGCAGAAGTACCAGAGCGCCGTCGGCAGTCTCATGTACCTGATGGTGGTAGCCAGGCTGGACCTCGCACAGGCTATGAGCGCTGTGAGCCAGCACATGGCTAATCCCGGACCGGAGCACCAGAAGGCAGTGAAGCGGATCTTCCGCTACCTTACTGGAACCATCAACATTGGCATCACCTACAACGGCAATGACAACAGCATCATCGGCTACACAGACGCAGATTGGACTTCAAACCCTGAGGACCGCAAGTCCATCTCTGGACATGTGTTCCTCATGAATGGTGGAGCCATCAGCTGGTGCAGCAAGCGGCAGGTGGTCGTGGCCACCTCNTCTCTCAGCTTTGGAGCCAAGGAAGCAGTTTGGCTCCAACGTCTCATGGCAGAGATGAGTGGGAGTGCAGCAGTTCCAGTTCCTGTGCGCGTCGACAACCAGAGCGCAATCGCACTCGCCAAGAATCCTGAGCACCATGCACGCACCAAGCACATTGACATCGCATATCACTTCATCAGGCACATGGTGCAGGAGGGTGCTATCAAGCTGGAGTTTACTCCAACCAGCAAGCAGGTCGCTGATTTTTGCACCAAGCCAGTGACCCGTGAGAAGCAGCAGTTCTGCATGAAGGCATGTGGACTCAGCCCACTCTGACTGCGGCAAAGTGGGAGATTGTTGGAAACGGAGCCATCCGGCTCAATTTCAGGTCCACAGGAGCAAGTTCCAGGAAAGTACCAGATGCCTGCTCTGATCGCCAATCCGACTTCACCATTGGAAAGATGATGTGGCAAAATGTCTACGGTCCAAGTTTGAAACCAATCCAACGGTCGGATTGGGAGATATGAATTTTTGAAGTTTCGGGGGTCATGGACCGTCGATGTCTATGTGGACATGGGTGATGGCTCCATGCCTTAGCCTGAGAAAAGAAAAAGGCAAGAGGTCCAGGGTCAAGACCTGATGGGAGAAATATCCAAAAAGGTTCTTGGTCTTAGGATTGCCTTGTCAGAGTGTGCTGACTAGGATAAAGGTACCTCTCCTTACTTTTTAGGTGAGGTGAGATCCTTGTGTGCTAGCCATGGACACATGGCGATTCTCCATGGGTTTGTGGGTTATGTGACCACTAGGAGTGAGCCATGAGAGCATTCTCTAGCTCTCTAGGTTGTGTGTGAGTGGTCAGCCTGATTGCTAGGCTGATTTCCTCCCTTGTGTGAGATTATGGATTCTAGTGTGTGAGCCTTAGCCTCCATGGCTAAGTGGTGGGGCTTGTGAGAGGGCTGACTTGCCCAAGCTCTAGCTCTATATGTACTCCATCATTTTGAGTGATTGAACAACCATTCTTCAGCACAAGTGATGCCCTTTGAGTCCCACATGCTCGTTGCTCCAAGACTCCCTCTCTCCTCCAGATCCAACAGCAGGCACAAGTAGGACATCACTAGGACGAAACTAGGTCGCAAGTAGGGCGCAACTAGGGCGTAACTATGGTACACATAGGGCTTAACTAGGGCACAACTAAGACGTAGCTAGTGTCTAACTGAGGCGCAACTAGGATGCAATTAGGGTGTAAGTCGGACGTAACTAGGGCGCACGTAAGGTACAACTAGGACGCAAGTAGGTTACAAACAGGGCATAACTAGGGTGCAACTAGGGCGTTAGTAGGGGGTATCTAGGACATAGCTAGTGCCCAACCGAGGAGCTACTAGGACGCAACTAGGGCGCAAGTAGAGTATAACTAGGGCACGAGTAGGGTACAACTAGGACGCAACTAGGGCACAACTAGGTTGCAACTAGGGCGCAAGTAGGATATACATGGGGCGTAACTAGGGCGTAACTAGTATCCAACTAAGGCATAACTAGGTTGCAACAAGGACGCAACTAGGACGCAACTAGGGCACAAGTAGGGTGCAATTGAGGTGCACATAGGATGCAACAAGGGTGTAAGAAGAAGACAAGTAGGGCGCAACTAGGATGCAATGCAACCATGGCACAACTATGGCGTAGCTAGTATCTAAATATGGCCCAACTAGGACACAACTAGGGTGTAACTAGGGCACAAGTAGGGTGTAACTAGGGCGTAAGTTTGGCGTAATTAGGGCGCAACTGGGGCGTAACTATGGTATAACTAGGGCCCAAGTATGGCGCAAGTAGGGCGTAACTAGTGCCCAACTAAGGCGCAACTAGGGCACAAGTAGGGTGCAAATAAGGTGAAAGTAGAAGGCAACTAGGGTGCAATTGTGGCGTAACTAGGGTACAAATTGGGCGCAAGTAGGACGCAAGAAGGACGCAACTAGGGCGCAACTAAGGCGTACTTTGGGTGCAAGTTGGACGCATGTAGAATGTAAATAGGGTGTAACTAGGGATAACTAGGGTGTAACTAGGGCGTATTGAGTGCCCAACTGAGGTGCAACTAAGGTGCAACTAGGGTCCAAGTTCGAAGCAACTAGGGTGGAAGTAGGGTGTAAGTAGGACGCAAGTAGGGTGCAAGTAGGACCAACTAGGGCGCAACTAGGACACAACTAGGATGTAGCTAGTGACCAAATGAGGCACAATTTGGGCGCAACCAGGGCGTATATAGGATACAACTAGGACATGTGTCAGAAGAATGCAATGAACGGGAACGTAAAGAACAGAAGCAAGCAGAAGCAATGGAGCATGCAGGAGCTTGGTAGTGAAATGATGGAAGTAAAGAGGAGAGTGTAGGCACAAGGAGTTGGTTGCAGAACCTCAAGAGAGGCGAGGCGACGGGGCTCCAAGGTAGACGGGATGAGAAAAGACCGAAGCGAGTGATGCGATGAGGTTGAGCGAAAGGTTGAGGATGACGAAGCAAAGAGCTGTGAGGAGAGAGTGGTGGATGATAGCAATAGAAGCGAGGAGCGAGCAAAGCGAAAATACGGTGACGAAACTGCGGAACCGAAGGGAACAGAATGAATGGAACTGTTCTGGTTACACTCGAGGGGAAGAACATCCTCGGTATATATGGACAGAACAGGACAAAAGGATTTGTAACGGCTTCTTTTCGCTAGCCGGGCGCGGGTAACACACGTCATTTTATTAGAGGATTTCTTGACCGTTCGGTCCCAATGGGTAGTCTGGAAAACTGTTGGTCAAGTTGGTTCTGCGGAGGACCTGAACCGTTATTAAGAGTTCGGATATGCTCTTAGAGACTTGTCTTGTCAGATTCTGCTTTCTAATACCTCCCGTGAATCTGACAAGGTTGGAGGCGAGTGACCTCTTTTGTTAGTGGTAGTACACGTCCTCCCACATGAGTGAACATTCCACTCCACAGTGTATCAGGAGGTTGTTCCACATTTCTCCGAGGTCAGAAGGGAATTCATTTTCCAGCTGGTGAAGTCTTCGTCTGAGGACTCGTTTGAGTCCTTCTCTTTTTTCCTGGTTAATCTGCTCCTGGTAGAGACGGAGGGTTTCATTGGAAACCCTTGGCCCCAGGTAGGTCAGATTTCCAAGTAGGACATCAGTGATTGCATAGCCATGTAGGAGTTTGGGATACAGGGCCTTGTTCACCTGACTTGCCCACGTTTGTGCTGTAAAGGGGCAAGAGGTGTGATATAGAACACGCACTCTTCCAGTGATGTCTGGAAAACTGTCGTTGTTCTGACACATGGTTGCAACCCACTGTTTTCTCAAGGCTTACTGCAGGATACAATGCCAAAGTTCAGGGATAGAGTTTGTCTTCAGTTTGTGATGAAGGTAAGACGAATGCAGCCGCTCCTGTAGCAGACGATAGACGTTGAAGAAGGCGTCATCGTAGTCTGGGATGGGGCGATATGGTGAGCGAAGGTGTTCATATTATCCAGTGAGGAGCTGCTTCATAGTGTACTGGTTGATGGGGGTTCTCCGTGCCAAGTTAAGCACTTGGTCTTCCCAAACATTGATATTGCTTCCATCTTCTTTGAGCATGGCACGTGTCTCCCAGGAGAGAGCCATGTGATGAAGTGAGAGAAGGGATGAGAGGGATGGGATGACACTGCCACTGTGCTTGTCACAGGAGAGGCTCTGCCACAGCTGATCTTTGTGTCCTTATAGAGAGGAAGTCGAGCGTCCTTCGTCCAAGGTAGGGTCTACTGGAGTGACGCCTTCTTCCACTCGTTAGCTCAACCAAAGAGCTGTGAGACGAGTGGTGTCTGATACACCAGGAATACGGTCTTGGAGAGGTCAGATAGACTCGACTTGAGAGGAGGGAGGAAGGAAAAATTGAGATGAGGATAGAAAGGAGGCTGCTGCAGGGGAGGAGATACAGAGGTTGTGGTGGATGCGCAGGGATGTAATCACGTGCGCTGCTGATGTTTTTGGCATGGATACGGGTCATCGCAGAATGTGTAATACAACCGAGCAGATCCGTGTGCCGAGCTGATGATGCAAACAGACAACGGCGGCGGAATGTTGAATCGACGAAGTGGATGCAGGGGCGAAACCACGTGCGCTGCTGAAATAGGAGAGGTAGAATGCGGCAAGGGGAAGGAAATTGCCACCGCGCTGCAAGAAATCTGCTGTCAGCCTGGGTATAGGCTGTTGTGAAGCAGGCAGCGAGCTCGTTCAGGTCCTTGTGCTGGCCATAGACGCAGATAATGAGGGCATGAGCTGATGATAAATGAGTGGGTGCAGGCATGAAACCATGTACACTATGGAAGGATTTGGCGTAGGTGCAGGACGTCGCGGAACGGGTGATGCGACCGGGTGGATCCTTGTACCGAGCAGACGATGAGACGATGGCGGCAGAGAAGAGGAGTTAGTTGAAATCTGAGTGGGCACAGGGGCAGAATCACGTGCACTGCAGAGGCTGATGATAAAGGCTGATGCGGAGGCGGCGTGGACGATACTGATGACGAAGAGGTTGGGAGAAGGCGGAAGGAGATGAGATGGGGCGGACGGCTGATGGAGCTGGAGAGGCGTACTGATGACGAAGGGCGATTCGAGGGAGGCAGATGAGGCTAAGTTGAGGAAAGAGGCTGGAGTGGAGATGATGAGGAGGGCTGCAGGCAGCACATGGAGATGGAAATGAAGATGACGTAAAGATGAAGGAGGGGGAAGGTTGATGATGATGATGAGAGAGTGTCTGAGACGAAAGACTAGGGTTGCGGTAGGCGGAGGTGTTGGGAAAGGAGCCATCCGGCTCAATTTCAGGTCCATAGGAGCAAGTTCCAGGAAACTTCCAGATGCATACTCCGATCGTCAATCCGTCTTCACCATTGCAAAGATCAGGTGGCAAATTATCTACGGTCCAAGTTTCAGGCCGATCCAACAGTCGGATTGGGAGAGATTAATTTTCGAAGTTTTGGGGGTCATGGACCGTCGATGTCTGGGTGGCCATGGGTGATGGCTCCATGCCTTATCCTGAGAAAAGAAAAAGGCAAGAGGTCCACGGTCAAGACCTGATGGGAGAAATATCCAAAAAGGTCCTTGGTCTTAGGATTGCCTTGTCAGAGTGTGCTGACTAGGATAAAGGTACCTCTCCTTACTTTTTAGGTGAGGTGATATCCTTGTGTGCTAGCCATGGACACATGGCGATTCTCCATGGGTTTGTGGGTAATGTGACCACTAGGAGTGTGCCATGAGAGCATTCTCTAGCTCTCTAGGTCGTGTGTGACTGGTCAGCCTGATTGTTAGGCTGATTTTCTCCCTTGTGTGAGATTATGGACTCTAGTGTGTGAGCCTTAGCCTCCATGGCTAAGTGGTGGGGCTTGTGAGAGGGCTGACTTGCCCAAGCTCTAGCTCTATATGTACTCCATCATTTTGAGTGATTGAACAACCATTCTTCAGCACAAGTGATGCCCTTCCAATCACACATGCTCGCTGCTCCAAGGCTCCCTCTCTCCTCAAGTTCCAACATTTGGTATCACAGCCAAGTTCTGCCACTTTTAGCCAGCACAGGCCGTCACTTTGAGAGTGACGGGTTAGGGTCACACCTTGACCAAAGTTGACGATCGATCACTACATCTTCAAGTTCGTGAGACAAGCGTTCCAACGAGCCCAAGATCGCAAAGATCCAACGGTCGGATTGAGAGTTATGCTCAAAACGAGATCGACCAGGGCTACACTCTTCTCTATGAGTAAGACTGTCGCCTTGTGATGACCTTAACTCTCTCGTTTATTTGTCAAATTTAAAACGTGGCATATGCGAATTGTAGTATTTTTCCTAAGCTTTCCATTGGTGGAAACATATTTGCATTCCATCAATTCGTTTAGGAGAAACGCCGTTTACAATCTGGCTGGTCCGAGTTGGAGTAGGAGCAGAAGCATACCCTGTTTTCAAGAGGGCATATGTTTCAAAATCCCCTGTTGATGACCCTGTTTTATGGGTTGATCTGAAAGGTTTTGAGCTGAATGTTCTAGTGGTGGGCTCATTTTTTCCAAATTCCCAGTCTGCTGCCATCTACAGTCCATTTTCTTTCAGACAGATTTATGGCAGAAACAGCAGCAGAAGCAGGGGTAGCGCCGCCACCCAAGGGCAGCGTTTGTTGGAAATGGAGGAGAGAGGGAGCCTTGGAGCAGCGAGCATGTGTGATTGGAAGGGCATCACTTGTGTTGAAGAATGGTTGTTGAATCACTCAAAATGATGGAGTACATATAGAGCTAGAGCTTGGGCAAGTCAGCCCTCTCACAAGCCACACCACTTAGCCATGGAGGCTAAGGCTCACACACTAGANCAGCCTAGCAATCAGGCTGACCACTCACACACGACCTAGAGAGCTAGAGAATGCTCTCATGGCACACTCCTAGTGGTCACATAACCCACAAACCCATGGAGAATCGCCATGTGTCCATGGCTAGCACACAAGGATCTCACCTCACCTAAAAGGTAAGGAGAGGTACCTTTATCCTAGTCAGCACACTCTGACAAGGCAATCCTAAGACCAAGGACCTTTTTGGATATTTCTCCCATCAGGTCTTGACCCTGGACCTCTTCCCTTTTTCTTTTCTCAGGCTAAGGCATGGAGCCATCACCCATGGCCACCCAGACATCGACGGTCCATGACCCCCGAAACTTCGAAAGTTAATATCTCCCAATCCGACCGTTGGATCGGCCTGAAACTTGGACCGTAGATAATTTGCCACCTGATCTTTGCAATGGTGAGGACAGATCGACGATCGAAGCAGGCATCAGGATGTTTCCTGGAACTTACTCCTGTGGACCTGAAATTGAGCCGGATGGCTCCTTTCCCAACAATCTCCCACTTTGCCGCAGTTAGAGTGGGCTGAGTCCACATGCCTTCATGCAAAACTGCTGCTTCTCACGGGTCACTGGCTTGGTGCAGAAATCAGCAACCTGCTTGCTCGTTGGAGTAAACTTCAGCTTGATAGCACCCTCCTGCAGCATGTGCCTGATGAAGTGATATGCGATGTCAATGTGCTTGGTGCGTGCATGGTGCTCAGGATTCTTGGCGAGTGCGATTGCGCTCTGGTTGTCGACGCGCACAGGAACTGGAACTGCTGCACTCCCACTCATCTCTGCCATGAGACGTTGGAGCCAAACTGCTTCCTTGGCTCCAAAGCTGAGAGATACGTACTCAGCTTCTGTACTCGAGGTGGCCACGACCACCTGCCACTTGCTCCACAAGCTGATGGCTCCACCATTCATGAGGAACACATGTCCAGAGATGGACTTGCGGTCCTCAGGGTTTGAAGCCCAATCTGCGTCTGTGTAGCCGATGATGCTGTTGTCATTGTTGTTGTAGGTGATGCCAATGTTGATGGTTCCAGCAAGGTAGCGGAAGATCCGCTTCACTGCCTTCTGGTGCTCCGGTCCGGGATTAGCCATGTGCTGGCTCACAGCGCTCACAGCCTGTGCGAGGTCCGGCCTGGTTGCCACCATCAGGTACATGAGACTGCCGACGGTGCTCTGGTACTTCTGTCGCTCAGCTGCATTTGCTTCTCCATTGAAGCTCACAAGGTACTGCCGCGTCTCCAGCGGCGTGCCGATGGGTTTGGCCTCTGCCATGCCGAACCGCTGCAGGACGTCCTTGATGTAGCGACTCTGCTGTAGCGAGAGAGAGCGTGACTTCCGGTCACGCACGATCATGATACCGAGGAAGTATGATGCCTCCCCAAAATCAGACATCTGGAAGCGCTCCTGCATGGCTTCCTTGAACTCCTGCAGTGCAGACATGCTGTTTGAAAGGAGGAGCATGTCATCCACATAGACAATGATGATGAGGATCTCATGTTCATGCTGCCAGCGATACACGCTGTAGTCACACTCGCTCCGCTCAAACCCCATGCACTGCAACGCCGCATCCAACTTCTGGTTCCAAGCACGCGATGCTTGCTTGAGGCCGTACAGCGACTTGTGCAGCTTGCAGACCAGGTGCTCTTGGCCATCCATGACGAACTCCTCCGGCTGCTCCATGTAGATCTCCTCCTCCAAGTCACCATTCAAGAATGCCGTCTTGACATCCATGTGGTGAATCTCGAAGTCCTCAGCTGCTGCATGAGAGAGGAGCGTGCGCACAGAGGCAAACTTTGCAACGGGGGCAAAAGTTTCTGTGTAGTCGATGCCCTTTTGCTGCGAGTAGCCCTTGGCGACCAGCCTCGCCTTGTACTTTTCCAGGTTACCATCTGCTCCCTGCTTCTTCTTGAAGACGCACTTGCACTTGATCACTTTACGTCCAGGTGGACGCTCAGTCAGCTCCCACGTGCCGTTGTCCAGCTGCGACTGTATCTCTTGTTGTACGGCTTGCGCCCAATCTGCTGCATCTGGTGCAGCCATGGCCTCCTTGTATGACGTTGGCTCATCTGAATCTGCTGCAACTGCGACGTTCATCTGTTCTGGTTTCTGCAGCATCTTGAAATAGCCGCGCTCACCAGGCTTGTAACGCACCCTAAGAGGGTACCTCCGACCTGGAGCTGGAGCGTTAGCAGGCGGCTGACGCGGTGCGGCTGGCACAACTGCTTCTGCTGGTGGTGCTACATATCCCTCCTCTGCTTCTGCCGATGAAGCTGCTGTATCTGCTGCATCAGACATGGGAGAGTAGAGTGATTCTCCCACTGTCACAGTAGAGGAAGGATCGGGAAAAACTGGGTCAGGAAGAATTTCTGCTCCCACTGTCTCGTCAGCTGCTGTTTCTGTTGCCTCTTCACACACAATGTTGGTGCCGATGACGTTGCTCTCATTGAATACGACATCCCTGGAGATGATGACGTGGCCTGTATCCCTCTCGTAGAGGCGATACGCCTTGCTTGCTACGTCGTAGCCAATCATCAGCATCTGCGCACTCTTCGCGTCCCACTTTTGTCGCTTCTCCTTTGGTACGTGCATGTGCGCCAAGCTGCCAAACGCGCGAAGATGACCCACGCTCGGCTTCTTGCCGAACCACGCCTCGTACGGCGTCATCTGCTCCAGCGCCTTAGTTGGACTACGGTTCTTGATGTAGACCGCAGTGCTCACAGCTTCAGCCCAGAAGTCGTAGGTCAGCCGAGCCGCGTGCAGCATGGAGCGCGCCGACTCCACAATGGTACGGATGGCGCGTTCTGCTACGCCGTTCTGCTGCGACGAGTACTGCACGGTACGCTGCACCTTGATGCCAGCTGCTGCGAGGTAGTCCTGGAACTCCTTGCTTAGGTATTCTCCACCGCGATCGCTGCGCAGCGCCTTGATCTTCTTGCCGGTCTGGTTCTCCATCATGGCCTTGAACTCCTTGAACCTGTCAAAGCACAGGTCCTTGGAGGAAAGGAAGAACACAGCAGTGTAACGGCTGAAATCATCAATGTGTTGGATCTGGAGGAGAGAGGGAGCCTTGGAGCAGCGAGCATGTGTGATTGGAAGGGCATCACTTGTGCTGAAGAATGGTTGTTCAATCACTCAAAATGATGGAGTACATATAGAGCTAGAGATTGGGCAAGTCAGCCCTCTCACAAGCCACACCACTTAACCATGGAGGCTAAGGCTCACACACTAGAATCCATAATCTCACACAAGGGAGGAAATCAGCCTAGAAATCAGGCTGACCACTCACACACGACCTAGAGAGCTAGAGAATGCTCTCATGGCACACTCCTAGTGGTCACATACCCCACAAACCCATGGAGAATCGCCATGTGTCCATGGCTAGCACACAAGGATCTCACCTCACCTAAAAAGTAAGGAGAGGTACCTTTATCCTAGTCAGCACACTCTGACAAGGCAATCCTAAGACCAAGGATCTTTTTGGATATTTCTCCCATCAGGTCTTGACCCTGGACCTCTTGCCTTTTTCTTTTCTCAGGCCAAGGCATGGAGCCATCACCCATGCCCACCCAGACATCGACGGTCCATGACCCCCGAAACTTCGAAAATTCATATCTCCCAATCCGACGGTTGGATCGGCCTCAAACTTGGACCATAGACATTTTGCCACATGATCTTTCCAATGGTGAAGTCGGATTGGCGATCAAGGCAGTCATCTGGTACTTTCCTGGAACTTGCTCCTCTGGACCTGAAATTGAGCCGGATGGCTCCCTTTCCATCAATCTCCCACTTTGCCGCAGTCAGAGTGGGCTGAGTCCACATGCCTTCATGCAGAATTTCTGCTTCTCACGGGTCACTGGCTTGGTGCAGAAATCAGCAACCTGCTTGCTCGTTGGAGTAAACTCCAGCTTGATAGCACCCTTCTGCACCATGTGCCTGATGAAGTGATATGCGATATCAATGTGCTTGGTGCGTGCATAGTGCTCAGGATTCTTGGCCAGTGCGATTGCGCTCTGGTTGTCGACGCGCACAAGAACTGGAACTGCTGCTCTCCCACTCATCTCTGCCATGAGACGTTGGAGCCAAACTGCTTCCTTGGCTCCAAAGCTGAGAGATACGTACTCAGCTTCTGTACTCGAGGTGGCCACGATCACCTGCCACTTGCTGCACCAGCTGATGGCTCCACCATTCATGAGGAACACATGTCCAGAGATGGACTTGCGGTCCTCAGGGTTTGAAGCCCAATCTGCGTGTGTGTAGCCGATGATGCTGTTGTCATTGCCGTTGTAGGTGATGCCAATGTTGATGGTTCCAGCAAGGTAGCGGAAGATGCGCTTCACTGCCTTCTGGTGCTCTGGTCCGGGATTAGCCATGTGCTGGCTCACAGCGCTCACAGCCTGTGCGAGGTCCGGCCTGGTTGCCACCATCAGGTACATGAGACTGCCGACGGCGCTCTGGTACTTCTGTCGCTCAGCTGCATTTGCTTCTCCATTGAAGCTCACGAGGTACTGCCGCGTCTCCAGCGGTGTGCCGATGGGTTTTGCATCTGCCATGCCGAACCGCTGCAAAACATCCTTGATGTAGCGGCTCTGCTGCAGCGAGAGAGAGCGTGACTTGCGGTCACGCACGATCTGGATACCGAGGAAGTATGATGCCTCCCCGAGATCAGACATCTGGAAGCGCTCCTGCATGGCTTCCTTGAACTCCTGCAGTGCAGACATGCTGTTTGAAAGGAGGAGCATGTCATCCACATAGACAATGATGATGAGGATCTCATGCTCATGCTGCCAGNTCTGTCGCTCAGCTGCATTTGCTTCTCCATTGAAGCTCACGAGGTACTGCCGCGTCTCCAGCGGCGTGCCGATGGGTTTTGCATCTGCCATGCCGAACCGCTGCAAAACATCCTTGATGTAGCGGCTCTGCTGCAGCGAGAGAGAGCGTGACTTGCGGTCACGCACGATCTGGATACCGAGGAAGTATGATGCCTCCCCGAGATCAGACATCTGGAAGCGCTCCTACATGGCTTCCTTGAACTCCTGCAGTACAGACATGCTGTTTGAAAGGAGGAGCATGTCATCCACATAGACAATGATGATGAGGATCTCATGCTCATGCTGCCAGCGATACACGCTGTAGTCACACTCGCTGCGCTCAAACCCCATGCACTGCAACGCCGCATCCAACTTCTGGTTCCAAGCACGCGACGCTTGCTTGAGGCCGTACAGCGACTTCTGCAGCTTGCAGACCAGGTGCTCCTGGCCATCCAGGACGAACCCCTCCGGCTGCTCCATGTAGATGTCCTCCTCCAAGTCACCATTCAAGAATGCCGTCTTGGCATCCATGTGGTGAACCTCGAAGTCCTCAGCTGCTGCATAAGAGAGGAGCGTGCGCACAGAGGCAAACTTTGCAACGGGGGCAAACGTTTCTGTGTAGTCCATGCCCTCCTGCTGCGAGTACCCCTTGGCGACCAGCCTCGCCTTGTACTTTTCTAGGTTACCATCTGCTCCCCGCTTCTTCTTGAAGACCCACTTGCACTTGATCACTTTACGTCCAGGTGGACGCTCAGTCAGCTCCCACGTGCCGTTGTCCAGCTGCGACTGTATCTCTTGCTGTACGGCTTGCGCCNTCTGTTCTGGTTTCTGCAGCATCCAGAAATGGCCGCGCTCACCAGGCTTGTAACGCACCCTAAGAGGGTACCTCCGACCTGGAGCTGGAGCGTTAGCAGGCGGCTGACGCGGTGCGGCTGGCACAACTGCTTCTGCTGGTGGTGCTACATCTCCCTCCTCTGCTTCTGCCGATGAAGCTGCTGTATCTGCTGCATCAGACATGGGAGAGTAGAGTGATTCTCCTTCTGTCACAGTAGAGGAAGGATCGGGAGAAACTGGGTCAGGAAGAATTTTTGCTCCCACTGTCTCGTTAGTTGCTGTTTCTATTGCCTCTTCACATACAATGCTGGTGCCGATGACGATGCTCTCATTGAAGACGACATCCCTGGAGATGATGACGTGGCCTGTATCCCTCTCGTAGAGGCGATACGCCTTGCTTGCCACGTCGTAGCCAATCATCAGCATCTGCGCACTCTTCACGTCCCACTTTTGCCGCTTCTCCTTTGGCACGTGCATGTGCGCCAAGCCGCCAAACGCGCGAAGATGACCCACGCTCGGCTTCTTGCCGAGCCACGCTTCGTACGGCGTCATCTGCTCCAGCGCCTTAGTTGGACTACGGTTCTTGATGTAGACCGCAGTGCTCACAGCTTCAGCCCAGAAGTCGTAGGTCAGCCGAGCCGCGTGCAGCATGGAGCGCGCCGACTCCACAATGGTACGGTTGGCGCGTTGCGCTACGCCGTTCTGCTGCGGCGAGTACGGCGCGGTACGCTGCGCCTTGATGCCAGCTGCTGCGAGGTAGTCCGAGAACTCCTTGCTTAGGTATTCTCCACCGCGATCGCTGCGCAGCGCCTTGATCTTCTTGCCAGTCTGGTTCTCCATCATGGCCTTGAACTCCTTGAACCTGTCAAAGCACATCTGCTTTGCTTGAAGCTGCTGTAAGGCGCGCATGCCGATGTGACCGTAGCGTGCATGCCAAATCTCGCCATCTGTCGCCTGCACCACTACTACAAGACTTTGCTCACGCGGGATCTTGGTCGCCCCCAGCAGGCGGTACATGTCGCCCTCATTCACCGACTTGGCCAACTCCTCTCCTGTTTCCTTGTCGGGGATGTAGCCGTAATCATCGTAAAAAACGACGCGCAGTCCTGTGTTTGTGAGAGAGGACACTGAGAGAAGGTTGAACGCAGCATCAGACACGATCATCACCCAAAGCAATCGGACGGGGGGGAATGGAGAGCAGCTGCGTGAACCACTCCTTGTGGTGCGTCAGACTCTTGGTACACCCCGAGTCCTTGTACCACGCCAGATCCGCCTTTTCCTTCTGCGACATGTCAGACTTTGCCATGAAGAGGCGGTCGCGCACCTCCTTGGCAACGTTCATGTTTCCAAATGGCGCACGCCAGTCTGGTTCTGCTGCTGCTGCTGCTGCTGGCGTTATTCTGACTGCTGCTGCTGATTCTATGGAGATTGCTGCTTTTGCTGCTGCTGCTGCTCCTTCTGGTCCCTCTTGAACTTGAAGCACTCTTTCTTGTAGTGCCCCTCTTTCTCGCAATAGTGGCACTTGCCCTTCTTCTTGCCTCTCTGCTGCCCGGACTGCTGCTGCTGCTGGTTGCGTGAGCCCATGGCTTTGAAAGCTGCTTCACTGTTGCTGCCGCCATTGCGCTTTGCTGCATTGCGACGCAATTCCACCTGCACCAGGTGTGTGCAGATGAAGTCGAGGTCGAGAGTTGGCTGGCATTCCAGCGTCTCTCGCACCGTGTGGTAGCTGGTTGGGAGTCCCCTCAGCAAGAGGAGGATGAAGCGCGTCTCTTCCACAGGGTTGCCGGCCGCTCTCAGCTGCTTCGCCAGCTCCTTGGCCCTGTCCAGATACGCCTCCATCCCTTCACCACCCTGCATTTTCAGCGCCATCATCTTTTCCTCCAAAAGCATGAGGAATGCAGGATCCTTGCTCTCATACTTCTTGCACAATGTGTCCCACCCCTCCTTTGCAGTAGCCTTGTCACTCACGTACTGAAGATGCGGGTTGGAGATGGTGTTGACAAGCAACCTANTAGGCCTGCCTGTCCTTCTTCTTCCACTCCTCATACGTCGCTGGTACAGCTGCAGAAGAACCCGCATCAGCTGCACCCTTTTGCGGCGTCTTCCCCGCCACCACCTGCGCTGCGGTGATGCCTTTTGCCTGTGGAACTGGAGCCGGCTCGTCGCCGCTCACCACCTCCCACAAGCCCCTCTCCTCCAAAAGGAGGCGGGTATGGATCTTCCAAAACGTGAAGTTGGCGCGTCCCTCCAGCCTCTCCAAAGGCTGGGCTACTGTCACAACGCCAGCTGCTGCCATTTTGAGACTTGGTGATGCTCAGCGCTGCCCTTGGATGGCGGCGCTACCCCTGCTTCTGCTGCTGCTTCTGCCAGAAATCTGTCTGACAGGAAATGGACTGTAGATGCCAGCAGACTGGGAATTTTTCAAAAACTGAGCCCACCACTGGAAAATTCAGCTCAAAACCTTTCAGATCGACCCATAAAACAGGGTCATCAACAGGGGATTTCAAAAGATATGCCCTCTTGAAAACAGGGTTTGCTTCTGCTCCTACTCCAACTCAGGCCAGCCAGCTTGTAAACGGCGTTTCTCCCAAACGAATCAATGGAATGCAAATATTTTTGCACCAATGGAAAGCTTAGGAAAAATACTACAATTCGCATGTGCCACNGCAATAGTGGCACTTGCCCTTCTTCTTGCCTCTCTGCTGCCCGGACTGCTGCTGCTGCTGGTTGCGTGAGCCCATGGCTTTGAAAGCTGCTTCACTGTTGCTGCCGCCATTGCGCTTTGCTGCATTGCGACGCAATTCCACCTGCACCAGGTGTGTGCAGATGAAGTCGAGGTCGAGAGTTGGCTGGCATTCCAGCGTCTCTCGCACCGTGTGGTAGCTGGTTGGGAGTCCCCTCAGCAAGAGGAGGATGAAGCGCGTCTCTTCCACAGGGTTGCCGGCCGCTCTCAGCTGCTTCGCCAGCTCCTTGGCCCTGTCCAGATACGCCTCCATCCCTTCACCACCCTGCATTTTCAGCGCCATCATCTTTTCCNTCAGCTCAAAACCTTTCAGATCGACCCATAAAACAGGGTCATCAACAGGGGATTTCAAAAGATATGCCCTCTTGAAAACAGGGTTTGCTTCTGCTCCTACTCCAACTCAGGCCAGCCAGCTTGTAAACGGCGTTTCTCCCAAACGAATCAATGGAATGCAAATATTTTTGCACCAATGGAAAGCTTAGGAAAAATACTACAATTCGCATGTGCCACGTTTAAATTTGACAAAGAAACGAGAGAGTTATTGTCATCACAAGGCGACAGTCTTACTCATAGAGAAGAGTGTAGCCCTGGCCGACCTCGTTTTGAGCATAACTCTCAATCCGACCGTTTGATCGTCGCGATCTTGGGCTCGTTGGACCGCTTGTCTTCTGAACTTGAAGATCCTGTGGTCGATCATGAAATTTGCTGAAGGTTTCACCCCAACCCGTCACTCTCAAAGTGACGGCCTGTACTGAGTAAAAGTGGCAGAACTTGGCTCTGATACCGAATGTTGGATCTGGAGGAGAGAGGGAGCCTTGGAGCAGCGAGCATGTGTGATTGGAAGGGCATCACTTGTGCTGAAGAATGGTTGTTCAATCACTCAAAATGATGGAGTACATATAGAGCTAGAGCTTGGGCAAGTCAGCCCTCTCACAAGCCACACCACTTAGCCATGGAGGCTAAGGCTCACACACTATAATCCATAATCTCACACAAGGGAGGAAATCAGCATAGCAATCAGGCTGACCACTCACACACGACCTAGAGAGCTAGAGAATGCTCTCATGGCACACTCCTAGTGGTCACATAACCCACAAACCCATGGAGAATCGCCATGTGTCCATGGCTAGCACACAAGGATCTCACCTCACCTAAAAAGTAAGGAGAGGTACCTTTATCCTAGTCAG
>SZWC01000118.1:78087-91582 GCA_023375785.1 Penium margaritaceum | reverse complement strand
GCCAAGGAGGTGCGCGACCGCCTCTTCATGGCGAAGTCTGACATGTCGCATGGGAAGAAGGCGGATCTGGCGTGGTACAAAGACTGTGGGTGTACCAAGAGTCTGACGCACCACAGGGAGTGGTTTACGCAGTTGCTGTCCATCCCTCCCCGTCCTATCGCTTTGGATGATGATCGGGTGGTGTATGCCGAAGGGATTAGGATAGTGGAGATGTGATTGAAGACCCCGCGTGGCATTGAAGTGGGAGTGTTCCATGGCGTGCTGTATGTGCCTGATGCTGCGTTCAACCTTCTCTCACTGTCCTCTCTCACAAACACAGGACTGCGCGTCGTTTTTGACGATGATTACGGCTACATCCTCGACAAGGAAACAGGAGAGGAGTTGGCCAAGTCGGTGAAGGAGGGCGACATGTACCGCCTGCTGGGGGCGACCAAGATCCCGCGTGAGCAGAATCTTGCAGCAGTGGTGCAGGCGACAGATGGCGAGATCTGGCATGCACGCTACGGCCACATCGGCATGCGCGCCTTACAGCAGCTTCAAGCAAAGCAGATGGTGCGTGACCTACCTACTTTCTCTAACTTTGAGCAGCAGTTATGCATTGGCTGTTTGGAGGGGAAGCAGCACCGCGAGGCGTTCTCTGGAGCAAGTGAGCGTGCAAAAGGGGTGTTGGAGCTGGTCCACACGGACTTGTGCGGACCGATGCAGACCCAGAGCTTTGGAGGCTCTAGGTGTTTTCTCACCTTCATTGATGATTTCAGCCGTTACACTGTTGTGTACTTCCTTTCCTCCAAGGACTAGTGCTTTGACAGGTTCAAGGAGTTCAAGGCCATGATGGAGAACCAGACCGGCAAGAAGATCAAGGCGCTACGCAGCAATCGCGGTGGAGAATACCTAAGCAAGGAGTTCCAAGACTACCTCGCAACAACTGGCATCAAGGCGCAGCGTACCGCGCCGTACTCGCCGCAGCAGAACGGCGTAGCAGAACGCGCCAACCGTACCATTGTGGAGTCGGCGCGCTCCATGCTGCATGCGGCTCGGCTGACCTACGACTTCTGGGCTGAGGCCGTGAGCACTGCAGTCTACATCAAGAACCGAAGTCCAACTAAGGCGATGGAGCAGATGACACCGTACGAGGCGTGGTTCGGCAAGAAACCGAGCGTGGGTCATCTCCGAGCATTTGGCAGCCTGGCGCACATGCACGTGCCCAATGAGAAGCGGCAGAAATGGGATGCGAAGAGTGCACATATGCTGATGATTGGCTACGACGTGGCAAGCAAGGCGTATCGCCTCTACGAGAGGGATACAGGCCACGTCATCATCTACAGGGATGTCGTCTTCAACGAGAGTAACGTCATCGGCACCACTCTCGTGTGTGAAGAGGCAGCAGAACCAGCAGCTGACGAGACAATGGGAGTAGAAATTCTTCCTGACCCAGTTTCTCTCGATCCTTCCTCTACTGTGACAGTGGGAGAATCACTCTACTCTTCCATGTCTGATGTTACAGATACAGCAGCCTCATCGGCAGAAGCAGAGGAGGGAGATGTAGCACCACCAGCAGCAGCAGTTCTGCCAGCAGCACCGCGCCAGCCGCCCGCTAACGCTCCAGCACCAGGTCGTGGGTACCCTCTTAGGGTGCGTTACAAGCCTGGTGAGCACGGCCATTTCTGGATGCTGCAGAAATCAGAACAGATGAACGTCGCAGTTGCAGCAGATTCTGATGAGCCAACATCAAACAAGGAGGCCATGGCTGCACCAAATGCAGCAGATTGGGCGCAAGCCGTTCAGCAGGAAATACAGTCGCAGCTGGACAACGGCACGTGGGAGCTGACTGGGCGTCCACCAGGACGTAAGGTGATCAAGTGCAAATGGGTGTTCAAGAAGAAGCGGGGAGCAGATGGTAACGTGGAAAAGTACAAGGCGAGGCTGGTCGCCAAGGGCTACTCGCAGCAGGAGGGCATCGGCTACACAGAAACTTTTGCCCCTGTTGCAAAGTTTGCCTATGTGCGCATGGTCCTCTCTTATGCAGAAGCTGAGGACTTCGAGGTTCACCACATGGATTTCAAGACGGCATTCTTGAATGGTGACTTGGAGGAGGAGACCTACATGGAGCAGCCGGAGGGGTTCGTTATGGATGGCCAAGAGCACCTGGTCTGCAAGCTGCAGAAGTCGTTGTACGGCCTCAAGCAAGCGTCGCGTGCTTGGAACCAGAAGTTGGATGCCGCGTTGCAGTGCATGGGGTTTGAGCACAGCGAGTGTGACTATAGCGTGTATCGCTGGCAGCATGAGCATGAGATCCTCATCATCATTGTCTATGTGGATGACATGCTCCTCCTTTCCAACAGCATGTCTGCACTGCAGGAGTTCAAGGAAGCCATGCAGGAGCGCTTCCAGATGTCTGATCTCGGGGAGGCATCATACTTCCTCGATATCAAGATCACGCGTGACCACAAGTCACGCTCTCTCTCGGTACAGCAGAGTGGCTACATCAAGGACGTCCTGCAGCGGTTCGACATGGCAGAGGCCAAACCCATCGGCACGCCGCTAGAGACGCGGCAGTACCTCATGAGCTTCAGTGGAGAAGTAGATGCAGCTGAGCGGCAGAAGTACCAGAGCGCCGTCGGCAGTCTCATGTACCTGATGGTGGCAACCAGGCCGGACCTCGCACAGGCTGTGAGCGCTGTGAGCCAGCACATGGCTAACCCCGGCCCTGAGCACCAGAAAGCAGTGAAGCGGATCTTCCGCTACCCTTCTGGAACCGCCAACATCGGCATCACCTACAACGGCAACGACAACAGCATCATCGGCTACACAGACGCAGATTGGGCTTCAAACCCTGAGACTCGCAAATCCATCTCTGGACATGTGTTTCTCATGAATGGAGGTGCCATCAGCTGGTGCAGCAAGCGGCAGGTGGTCGTGGCCACCTCAAGCACAGAAGCTGAGTACGTCTATCTCAGCTTTGGAGCCAAGGAAGCAGTTTGGCTTCAGCGTCTCATGGCGGAGATGAGTGGGAGTGCAGCAGTTCCTGTTCCTATGCGCGTCGACAACTAGAGCGCTATTGCACTCGCCAAGAATCCCGAGCACCATGCTCGCACCAAGCACATTGACATCGCCTATCACTTCATTAGGCACATGGTGCAGGAGGGTGCTATCAAGCTAGAGTTTACTCCAACCAGCAAGCAGGTCGCTGATTTCGGCACCAAGCCAGTGACCCGTGAGAAGCAGCAGTTCTGCATGAAGGCATGTGGACTCAGCCTACTCTGACTGCGGCAAAGTGGGAGATTGTTGGGAAAGGAGCCATCCGGCTCAATTTCAGGTCCATATGAGCAAGTTCTAGGAAACTTACAGATGCCTACTCCGATCGTCGATCCGTCTTCACCATTGCAAAGATCAGGTGGCAAATTATCTACGGTCCAAGTTTCAGGCCGATCCAACAGTCGGATTGGGAGATATTAATTTTCGAAGTTTTGGGGGTCATGGACCGTCGATGTCTGGGTGGCCATGGGTGATGGCTCCATGCCTTAGCCTGAGAAAAGAAAAAGGCAAGAGGTCCAGGGTCAAGACTTGATGGGAGAAATATCCAAAAAGGTCCTTGGGCTTAGGATTGCCTTGTCAGAGTGTACTGACTAGGATAAAGGTACCTCTCCTTACTTTTTAGGTGAGGTGAGATCCTTGTGTGCTAGCCATGGACACATGGCGATTCTCCATGGGTTTGTATGTGATGTGATCACTAGGAGTGTGCCATGAGAGAATTCTCTAGCTCTCTAGGTCGTGTGTGACTGGTCAGCCTGATTGTTAGGCTGATTTCCTCCCTTGTGTGAGATTGTGGACTCTAGTGTGTGAGCCTTAGCCTCCATGGCTAAGTGGTGTGGCTTGTGAGAAGGCTGACTTGCCCAAGCGCTAGCTCTATATGTACTCCATCATTTTGAGTGATTCAACAACCATTCTTCAGCACAAGTGATGCCCTTCCAATCACACATGCTCGCTGCTCCAAGGCTCCCTCTCTCCTCAAGTTCCAACAGGAGGGTGGCAAGGTAGGAGGCGACGCGGGCAAGACAACCACTTGTTCTGTTTTTTAGGAGAGTGACGGCTTGTTCTCCCAGTTCGCTCGAAGCATGAGCAGGAGGACTGGTGGTGTCCGATATCCTAACAGCGAGAGAAAGCTGGTTGAAGCAGAGGGAGTAGTGCGGAGAGCGGAGCGCTGATGTCGGGAGAGTGACGGCTTGTTCCCTAGTTGGCTTGGAGTGGGAGCAGGAAGACTAGCGATGTCCGATGTCGTGATGGCGGGAGTGATGCTACTGCTGCTGATGTCACAAGAGGGCGGTGCGAGGACGCGGCTCAAGATGAGAAGTACAAGTAAGTTGAAAATGATAGGACCGATGAAGCAGATGAGACTGATGAGAGGAAAGGAGAAAAAAAGAGAGGTTTGTGGAGGCTGAGATGTTGAGAGGCAACAGGTGACAACGGCAGGAAGCTTCAAGGAAGATGATGGCAGGCTGCGGCTCAGGAGCTGCTTGCGGCTGTTGTGGTCGACAAGTCACCAAGTATTGGCCACGGACACGGAATGAGTACAGGGCTTTCTCAGGATGATGAGACGTTTCTTCAGCGCGAGGAGCATTTCAAGCGGTGTAGCTGATGTCAGCTGCTGACGAAGCGGGGAGGCGCATGGTAGCGGTGGCAATGGCGGAGGAGTGCAGATCCAAGAAGGGCAGCAATGGTGTGGGCAGAGCGATGACTTGGTCACAGGAAACCAGGTGATGTTGCCTGATGCTCTGATACCATGTCAGAAGAATGCAATGAATGGGAACTTCAAGAACAGAAGCAAGCAAAAGTAATGGAGCATGCAAGAGCTTGGTAGTGAAGTGACAGAAGCAGAGAGGAGAGTGAAGGCCCAAGCAGTTAGTTGCAGAGCCTTGAGAGAGGCAAGGCGACGGGGCTCCAAGGTAGACAGGAGGAGAACAGACCAAAGCGAGTGATGAGATGAGGTTGAGCGAAAGGTTGAGGGTGACGAAGCGAAGAGCTGTGAGGAGAGAGTGGTGGACGAAAGCAATAGAAGTGAGGAGCGAGCAGAGCGAGAACACGGCGGTGAAGCTGCGGAACCGAGGGAACAGAATGGATGGAACTGTTCTGGTTAAACTCGAGGAGATGAACATCCTCGGTATATATGGACAGAATAAGACAAAAGGATTTGTAACAGCTTCTTTCCGCTAGCCAGACGCGGGTGACACACGTCATTTTGTTAGGGGATCTCTTGACCGTTCGGTCCCAACAGGTAGTCCCGAGAGCTGTTGGTCAAGTTGGTTTGGTGGAGGACCTGAACCGTTATTAAGAGCTCGGATATGCTCCGAGAGACTTGTCTTGTCAGATTCTGCTTCCCAACAGGGAGCAACCAGGGCGCATATAGGGCACAACTAGGACGTATGTTGCGCACAACTCGGGAAACACTAAGGCACAACTAAGGCCCAAGTAGGGCGTAGCTAATCTACAACTAGGGCAAATGTAGGGCAGACGTAGGATGCAGTAAGGCAAAAGGAGGACGCAACTAGGGTGTAAATAGAGCGCAACTAGGGTGCAAGAAGGGCGCAAGTAGGACGCAACTAGGGCGCAACTAGGATGTAACTAGGGTGTAACTAAGGCACAAGTTAGGCGCAAGAAGGGCGCAACTAGGACGTAACCAGGGTGTAAGTAGGATGGATGTAGGGTCCAACTAGGGTACAATTAGGGCGCAACTAGGACGTAACTATGTATGTAGTAAGTGCCCAACTAAGGCGCAACTAGGGTACAACTAGGGCGAAAGTTGGGAGCAACTAGGGCATAAGTAGGGTGCGAGGAGGGCGGAAGTAGGGTGCCAAGAGGAGCAACTAGTACAAAAGCCGGGCACAACTAGGGCACAACTAAGACGTAGCTAGTGCCCAACCGAGGCACAAGTAGGGTGCAACCAGGACGTATGTAGGGCATAACTAGGGCGCATCTAGGGCGCAAGTACGGTGTACGCATGACGCAAGTAGGGTGGGACTAGGGCACAACTAGGGCGCAATCAGGGCATTACTAGGGTACAAGTAGGGCTCGATTTTGGTACAACTAGGGCATAAGTCGGGCGCAAGCAGGGCATAGATAGGGAGCAAGAAGGGTGCAACTCGGATGCAACAGGGGTGTAGCTAGTTACCACCTGAAGCGCAACTAGGACGCAACTAGGGCGCAAGTCGGGCGGAACTAGGGCACAAGTAGGGTACAAGTAGGGCGTTACAAGGACGGAACTATGGCACAAATAGGGTGTAGCTAGTGCCCAACTGAGGCGGAACCTGGACGCAACTAGGGTGCAAGTAGGGCACAACTAGGGCGCAAGTAGGGCACAACTAGGGCGCAAGTAGGGTGCAACTAGGGTGTTACTAGGGCGCAAGTAGGATGCAGGTATAGTGCAAGTAGGACAAAACTAGGCCATATCTAGGGCTTAACTAGGACGTAACTAACGCGCAACTAGGGCATACCTAGTGTCCAATTAAGGCGCAACTAGGGTGCAACTAGGGCGCAACTAGGACACAACTAGGACGCAAGTAGGGCGTAAGCAGGGTGCAACTAGGGTGCATTCAGGACGAAACTAGGCCGCAACCAGAGCATAGCTAGTGCCCAACTGAGGTGCAACTAGGCCGCAACTAGGATGCGAGTGGGATGCAACTAGGACACAACTAGGGTGTAATTAGGGATAAGTAGGGCATAAATAGGGCGTAAGTAGGGAGCAACTAGGGCACAACTAGGGGTCAACTAGAACGTAGTTAGTGCGCAACTGAGGCCCAAATGGGGGCACAACTAGAGCACAACTACGGCATAACTACGGCATAAGTAGTATGCAAGTATGGCGAGAAGGACGCAAGTAGAATGTAAGTATGGCGCTACTAGGATACAACTAGTGTCCAACTAGGGTGCAAGTAGGGCACATCTAGGGCACAACAAGGGTGCAAATAGGGCGCAAGTAGAACACAAGTAGGACGGAAGTATGATGTAACTAGGGTGCAACTAGGACGCAACTAGGGTGGAAGAAGGACCCAAGTAGGACGCACGTAGGATGCACATAGGACACAACTAGGACGCAACTAGGGCACAACTAGAGCACAACTATGATACAACCAGGGTGCATCTAGGGTGCAACTAGGGTGCAACTAGGACGTAGCTAGTATCCAACTCAGGCGCAATTAGGCGACAACTAGGGTGCAACTAGGGCACAACTAGGACGCAAGTGGGACGCAAGTACGTCGCAAGTAGAACACAACAAGGATGCAACTAGGCTGTAACTACGATGTAGCTAGTGTCCAAATAAGGCGTAAACAGGGCATTTACCCTTCTATCGTAACGTGTAGCTAGCACACACATCTTGTGTGAGTATTTCTCACCAAATTAAAGAGGCATTTCTTCCTTATTGGGATCCTTGTTTTCACAATTGGTAAGACAATTGAAATAGTGCTTTCTAATCTTCTACACCACTGCGGACGACACGATCACATCATAAAACCTTCAGGTTTCCTAAGCCTCCACGGTTGGCATAATCACGTGGTAGAATCACATGGGTTGTGAAGCTAGTCTACCTAAGCCAAAACTTACAGCACTAGGTAACTGATAGGGTCTTGGAAAACATAAAACAACACTCGAAGAAAATTGGAAGAGGTGTGAGTGCTGTCCACAAAACAAGGAGGGGAAGAAGAGCATGCCTAAACAAAACTTTGTAGTTTCTCCACATTGCTTCCCTTATATCTCTTGTCTCTCTCGTGTATTCTTGTTGTCCTTCGGCTCCTCTCCACGTACCTTGACGTCCATTACGTCTCTCGCCAACGTCTCCCTTGAGCCGGCGGCACTGGAAAAGCTGTCAAAAAACTTCAAAGTGTCATACTCCTATTTGGGGTGCTTTAAAGCTGTGAAAGTTCTTTGTCCTGGAAAGGAGTGCTGCCCCAATGTTTGGTTGAAGGAGGGAGGATGTAACATGGCGACCTAGTCGTGGTACAAAACCACGACTAGGAAATGCCAACCGGGAATTTTACACATCCAAACAGGTAATCTGGGTAAGTCGGCCAGGTCAGGATTTCTTCTTTTGCTCATTGGTTAGTAGTTAGCTGTAGTGGAAGAGGATGGACCGTCCAGGTCCATCTAATGACTTCAGTAGAGTACAAAGTATCCTGCAACATCCTGTCCTAGGACGCAACTGGGACGTAACTATAGTGTAACTAGGGTGCAAGTAGGGCGCAAGTATGGCACAAGTTGGATGCCACTAGGGCACAACTAGGTGTAACTAGGGCGTAGCTAGTGCCCAACTAAGGCCAACTAGTGTGCAACAAGGGCACAACTAGGGTGCAACTAGGGCGCAAGTAGGAAGCAACTAGGGTGCAATTAGGATGCAAGTAGAGTGCAAGTAGGGTACAAATAGGGCGCAACTAGGGCGCAACTAGGGCACAACTAGGGTGCAAGTAGGACACAAGTAGTGCGCAAGTATGGCGCAACTAGGATGCAACTAGGTGTTGGAAAATCAAGGACTCCGACAATAGTTGTTTCCAGTTCTCAATAAAGGTTCAGGACCGAGACCAAACAACCTTGACTAAACGGCTCTTTGGTCAACTCGACCATTGAGTTTCGCTTGTCAAGTCACCCCCCAATAACGTGACACATGTCACTCGCGTCAGGCTAGCGGAAAGAAGCCTTTCCTGGAATGTTTTATCCTGTTCTATTGTATAAACAGAGGATGTTCATTCCATACGAGTTAACTCATAATAGTTATCTTCATCAAATTCGCCTTCGGTTCCACAGCTTCGCCGCCGTGTCTTCGCTATGGCTTGCTTGCCACTTAGTCTCCTGGCATCATCCACTCTCAGCTCCTGATTCTTTGCTTCGTCACTCCCGTTCCTTCGTTCAGCACTCATCAGTTCCTGACAATCGTTCCACCTCCACATTCTCTCACTTGCTCCTTGTCTACCTTGCTACTCTATCTGGCACATCACTTCGTTACAAAAGCTCGTGCAACTAGCTCCTTGCGACGTCTCATGTCTCATTGCTGTCGTCATCCACCTAGCTTGTTTTTTCATGTCCAATTGCTTCTGCCTACTGCTGCCATTGCTGTGTTCCCTCATTACATTCTTCTGATACTAGGGTGCAACAAAGGCACAAGTAGGGCGAAAGGAGGGGGCAACTAGGGCACAATTATGGTGCAACTAGGGTGCAAAAAGGGCGCGACGAAGGCACAATCAGGGTGTAACTACGTTGCAAGTGGGAAGCAAATAGGGCACAACTAGGGTGTAACTAGGACCCAACTAGGGCGTAAGTGGGGTACAACTAAGGGGCATGTTGGACGCAACTAGGACGCAACTAGGACGGAACTAGGAAGCAAGCAGGGCCCAAGTAGGATGCAAGTAGGATGCAACTATGGCGCAACTAGGGTGCAACTAGGACGTATGTAGGGCACAATTAGGATACAACCAGGGCGTAACTAGGGCGCAACTAGGACGCAAGTAGGACACAATTTGGACGCAACTAGGACATACCTAGGGCGCAAGTAGGGCGTAACCAGGGCGCAAGTACAGCGTCTCTAGTGCCCAATTGAGACATAACTAGGACGTAACTAAGGCGCATCTAGGGTCCAAGTGGGGCGTAACCAGGGTGCAAGTAGGGTGCAACTAGGGTGCAAGTAGAGTATGTTGGACGCAACTAGGACGCAACGAGGATGCAAGTAGGGCGCACCTAGGGTGTAATTAGGCGTAGCTAGTACCCAACTGATGTCCACTAGGGCACAAAAAGGGCGTAAGTAGGGCGCAACTAGGACGGAAGCGTGGCGCAACTAGGGCAAAGCTAGGACGCAACTTGGGCACAACTAGGACCCAAGAAGGGTACAAATAGAGCGTAACCAGGGCGCATCTAAGGCGTAACTAGAGCGCAAGTAGGACGTAAGTACGATGCAAGTAGGACAGATCAAGGACGTAACTAGGGCTAAACAATAACGGAACTAGAGCACAATTAGGCCGTAAATATGGCACAACTAAGGCATAACTATGGTGTAACTTGGGTGCAAGTAGGGCACAAGTAGGGTACAAGTAGGACGTACGTAGGGTGCAAGTAGGGAGCAACTAGGACGCAACTATGGCTCAAGAAGGGTATAAGTAGGATGCAAGTAGGGTACAACAAGGGTGCAACTAAGGTGCAACTAGGTCGCAAGTTTGGCATAAGTAGGATGCAACTAGGACGCAACTAAGACACAACTAGGATACAATTAGGATGCAACTAGGGTACAACTAGGGCGTAACTAGGGCGTAGCGAGCGCCTAACTGAGGCGCAACTAGGGTGCAACTATGGTGAACCTGGGCCCCAACTAGGACGCAAGTAGGATGCAAGTAAGGAACAAGAAGGCCATAACTAGGGTGTAACTAGGTCGCAACTATGGCTGAACTAGTGTCCAATCGAGACGTAACTAGGGTGTAACTAGGGCACAACTTGGGAGCAAGTAGGGCGCAACTAGGGTGCAACTACGGTGCAACTAGTGCACAATTAGGGTACAACTAGGGTATAAAAAGAATGCAACTAGGATGCCAATTATACACAACTAGGGAATAGCTAGTGCCTAACTAGGACGCAACAACAGTGTAACAAGGAAGCAAGTTGGATGTAAGTAGGGCGCAACTAGGGCGCAACTTAGGCCCTACTAAGGTGTAACTATGGCGTAGCAAGTGCCCAACTGATGCGCAACCAGGGTGCAACTAGGGCGCGAATTGGGATCAACTAGGACGCAAGTAGGACGCAAGTAAGACCCACATAGGATATAAGTAAAGGAAACTAGGATACAACTAGGACACAACCATGGTGTAACTAGGAAGAAGCCATTGCTTGCCTGAGACACAACTTGGGTGCAACTAGGGCGCAGGTAGGGCACAAATAGGGTGCAAGTAGTACACAACTAGGGAAAAACCAAGGTGCAACTATGGCGCATCTAGGGCTCAAGTAGGACGCAAGTAGGACACAATTAGGATACGACTAGGGCATAACTAGGGTGCAAACATTGCGCAAGTAGGGTAAAACAAGGGCGCAACTAGGGCGCAACTAGGGTGTAACCATGGTACAAATAGGATGTAGCTAATGCCCAACTGAGGCGCAACTAGGTGCAACTAGGGCACAAGTAGGGTACTACTATGCCACAAGGAGGACACAACTAGGGCGCAAGTAGGACGCAACTAGGATACAACCAGGGTGCAAGTAGTGTGCAAGTATGGTACAACTAGGGTGCAACTAGACCGCAACTAGGGTGCAACTAAGGTGCAACTAGGCTGCAACTAGGACGCAATTAGGGTGCAAGTAGGGTCAAACTAAGGCACAACTAGGGTACAACTAGGGCGCAACTAGGGGATTACCAGGGCGCAACTAGGGCACAACTAGGGCGTAGCTAGTACCCAACTAAGGTGAAACTAGGGTGCAACTAGGACGCAAACGGGACTCAACTAGGACGCAAGTAGTACGCAAGTAGGGTGCAACTAGGGCATAACTAGGGCACAACTAGGCTGCAACTAGGGTATAGCTTGTGCTTAACTGAGGTACAACTAGGCCGCAACTAGGGCGCAACTAAGATGAAACTAGGATGTAACTAGGGCGCAACTAGGACGCAACTAGGGTGCAACTTGGATGCAATTAGGAGGAAAATATGACGTAGCTAGTGCACAACTGAGCTCCAACAAGGCTGTAACTAGCGTGTAACTAGGGTGTAACTAGGGCATAAGTAGGACGCAAGTATGGCAAGCAGGGCGCAAGTGCACACAAGTGTTGGGAAAGGAGCCATCCGGCTCAATTTCAGGTCCACAGGAGCAAGTTCCAAGAAACTTCCAGATGCCTGATCCGATCGTCAATCCGTCTTCACCATTGCAAAGATCAGGTGGCAAATTATCTACGGTCCAAGTTTCAGGCCGATCCAACGGTCGGATCGGGATATATTAATTTTCGAAGTTTTAGGGGTCATGGACCGTCGATGTCTGGGTGGCCATGGGTGATGACTCCATGCCTTAGCCTGAGAAAAGAAAAAGGGAAGAGGTCCAGGGTCAAGACCTGATGGGAGAAATATCCAAAAAGGTCCTTGGTCTTAGGATTGCCTTGTCAGAGTGTGCTGACTAGGATAAAGGTACCTCTCCTTACTTTTTAGGTGAGGTGAGATCCTTGTGTGCTAGCCATGGACACATGGCGATTCTCCATGGGTTTGTGGGTTATGTGACCACTAGGAGTGTGCCATGAGAGCATTCTCTAGCTCTCTAGGTCGTGTGTGAGTGGTCAGCCTGATTGTTAGGCTGATTTCCTCCCTTGAGTGAGATTATGGATTCTAGTGTGTGAGCCTTAGCCTCCATGGCTAAGTGGTATGGCTTGTGCGCGGGCTGACTTGCCCAAGCTCTAGCTCTATATGTACTCCATCATTTTGAGTGATTCAACAACCATTCTTCAGCACAAGTGATGCCCTTCCAATCACACATGCTTGCTGCTCCAAGGCTCCCTCTCTCCTCCATTTCCAACATTTGGTATAAGAGCCAAGTTCTGCCACTTTTAACCAGCACAGGCCGTCACTTTGAGAGTGACGGGTTGGGGTGAAATCTTCACGAAATTTGACAATCGACTACTGGATCTCAAAGTTCAGAAGACAAGCGTTTCAACGAGCCCAAGATCGCGAATATCCAACGGTCGGATTGAGAGTTGTGCTCAAAACGAGGTTGGCCAGGACTACACTCTTCTCTACGAGTAAGACTGTCTCCTTGTGATGACCATAACTCTCTCGTTTCTTTGTCAAATTTAAAAAGTTGCACATGCTAATTGTAGTATTTTTCCTAATCTTTCCATTGGTGCAAAAATATTTGCATTCCATCGATTCCTTTGGGAGAAACGCCGTTTAAAAGCTGGCTGGCCTGAGTTGGAGTAGGAGCAGAAGCATACCCTGTTTTCAAGAGGGCATATCTTTTGAAATCCCCTATTAATGACCCTGTTTTATGGGTCGATCTGAAATTTTTTGAGCTGAATTTTCCAGTGTTGGGCTCAGTTTTTTAAAAATTCCCAGTCTGCTGGTATCTACGGTCCATTTTCTGTCAGACAGATTTCTGGCAGAAGCAGCAGCAGAAGCAGGGGTAGCGCCGCCATCCAAGGGCAGCGACGAGCATCACCAAGGCTCAAAATGGCAGCAGCTGGCGTTGTGACAGCAGCCCAGCCTTTGGAGAGGCTGGAGGGACGCGCCAACTTCACGTTTTGGAAGATCCGTACCCGCCTCCTTTTGGAGGAGAGGGGCTTGTGGGAGGTGGTGAGCGGCGACGAGCCGGCTCCAGTTCCACAGGCAAAGGGCATCACCGTAGCGCAGGTGGTGGCGGGGAAGACACCGCAAAAGGGTGCAGCTGATGCGGGTTCTTCTGTAGCTGTACCAGCGACGTATGAGGAGTGGAAGAAGAAGGACAGGCAGGCCTATAGGTTGCTTGTCAACACCATCTCCAACCCGCATCTTCAGTACGTG
>SZWC01000118.1:23898-35747 GCA_023375785.1 Penium margaritaceum | reverse complement strand
AATCACTCAAAATGATGGAGTACATATAGAGCTAGAGCTTGGGCAAGTCAGCCCTCTCACAAGCCACACCACTTAGCCATGGAGGCTAAGGCTCACACACTAGAATCCATAATCTCACATAAGGGAGGAAATCAGCCTAGCAATCAGGCTGACCACTCACACACAACCTAGAGAGCTAGAGAATGCTCTCATGGCACACTCCTAGTGGTCACATAACCCACAACCCATGGAGAATCGCCATGTGTCCATGGCTAGCACACAAGGATCTCACCTCTCCTAAAAAGTAAGGAGAGGTACCTTTATCCTAGTCAGCACACTCTGACAAGGCAATCCTAAGACCAAGGACCTTTTTAGATATTTCTCCCATCAGATCTTGACCCTGGACCTCTTGCCTTTTTCTTTTATCAGGCTAAGGCATGGAGCCATCACCCATGGCCACCCAGACATCGGCGGTCCATGACCCCTGAAACTTCGAAAATTCATATCTCCCAATCCGACCGTTGGATCGGCCTGAAACTCGGACCGTAGATAATTTGCCACCTGATCTTTCCAATGAAGAAGACGGATCGACGATCGGTGCAGGCATCTGGAAGTTTCCTGGAACTTGCTCCTGTGGACCTGAAATTGAGCCGGATGGCTCCCTTTCCAACAGGTATGTCTTGATGTTGCCATTGGACACGCCAAAATGGCCTCTGATTCGGTCGTAGGTACCTGAAGAAATCTTTGCACAGCTCCCACAGCGGAAGCCGGCCTTCTTGCTCATAATTGGCCACTTCTCCACGTGGCGGGAGAGCTCCTTCGTCAGGAAGTCGCCCGTGAGGCGACGTCGTCTGGGTGGATCCCAGAGGGAAGCATTGAAGGCCTGGGTTACCCCTGATGTTGGAGGCGCTGAAACGTTTGGCGAGGTGCTCAAGAGAGTTCTCGAGCCTTCAGTGCTCGAAGCCATGGAGACCACCTTGGGTCCAGATCAAGTGTCTCAACCTGATGACTACCAGAGGAATGACAATGACAGCATAATCGAGATTGGTAGGCCAAGTGGAGTTAGGCGATGCGGATGGTACTCACAGGAGGAGGGGAGGCAAAAGCAACAGTGAAAATGGGTTATGCTGACATGGAATGACATGTCATGATATTTTATTCACACATCGCTGACTCACAATCACTCATGCCAGGTGGGGATGTGGTAAGTTCGATTCGTCCAATGACTACATGCATGACACCAAGAGGCAGATGTGGCAAGATTTTTGCCCAATGCCTGAACTGCATGAACCACATAGCACCACCTGGCAAACATATCATGCATGCATATTGCGCAAACCCTCTATGCCCACACAGGCCATTGATGGTTGGAAAATAATCGGAAAAAATCCTTTTAGGGTCGAGATGGTCGTTCGGCAAAAATCACGTTTTCGTGAACTACGGTGGTTCACTGGACCGAAATTGGCCCCGTGGTACTCTCTGAGTACCCTTTACATCCCACAACCACAACGTTGCTACAACAATGTAAATCACAGTATTGTTGCCATTGTAGCTCCCTTACAATGGACAACGAGGCCAACACTGAATCATAGTCTACTCTAGTGTAGGGAGTGCCAAGAAGAACCATTGATTTATGAAGGCTCCTCGAGGAGAGGACCTTGACGAGGATGTTGTTCCAAAGGGATACCGCTGAGAGCTCACTCTCCTGTGTATTTCCCATTGGAAGGTGATGATGGTGGTGATGGTGATGGTGTTATATGTTAGGGATGCAGGAGTGGAGGGCACTGCCACAGCACCGTACTCAAAGATGTCTCTGTCATACCGAGATCCTTAAGTGTAGGGATACCGTCGAGAGCTCATTCTCCTGGATATTGTCCCTTGGAAGGTGATGATGGTGGTGATGGTGATTGTGCTGTATGTTTGGAATGCAGGAGTGGAGGGCACCGCCACAATGCCATGCTACAAGAGGTCCTTCCCACGGATAGTATAGGGAAGCATAGAGATTCTCATGCAGTCAGTTCTACGACTAAAGCGGATTGTTCCACCGGTTAGCTTGATTGAGTAGGGAGACCGGTGGCATCCGATTCATGAAGTGTTAGACAATGTCGTTGATGGCTGGCTTTTGATACGAATGCAATTGCTGATGGAGGAGAGATGTGGGTATTGTACCCATGTGAAAAAGAAGGAGATACTTTGGAACCAGGTGCATCTACTGTCACTATAGGAGTGACAGCTTGTGCCCTAGTTTGCTTGAGCCCGACGATCAGGCAGATTGGCGGTGTCCAGTACTCTTGCAAGAGGGAACCCTGCTGTTACTGAGAAGTGGCATGGACGCAAGTTATGGTGATATTGGCAGTTTATCGGGCGGATCCAAGTACCAAAACGGGTGACGGGTGATGATGGAAGGCAAAAGCTTGGATGCAGATTTTTTAGCACAGGAACGGAACCACGTACGTTGATAATGAATCGGCGTGGACGCATGCCGCCGCACGAATGTCGGTTCGGCTGGACAGCTTCTAGTGGCGAGCGGAAGATGAAGAAGGCAAATGTTTGCAAACGTTTTGATGGAATGGACGCACGGGCAAGCCACGTGCGGTGTGAAAGTAGAGGAGGAGAGATGTGGCAAGGGGAAGGCGTGGGCCAATCCTCCGTACAAAATTGGCTACCGGCGTGGGTATAGGCCACTGCGAGATGGGCAGTTGGCACGTGTAGATCCTTGTACCAGGCAAAGATGTTGAAGATGCTCATGATAGCAGAGGAGACTTGCAGATGATACAATCGTTTGGACGCAGGGACATAACAATGTACGCTGCTGAAGAATGCAAATGAGTATAACACTGATGAGGCGGCTGATGATGGAGATGATGAAGAGGAGGAGAGATATAGATGAGGAGGCAACACGGTGAGAAACTTATGCAAAGAGTAGCGACGGTAATACAAAAGAGATTGATGTTGGAGGAGGCAATGAGGACATAGGAGGTTCCTATAGTGTCGGGTTAGTGAAGGCTTGTTACACCAATTGTGAATCGAGTCCCACAAGCAACAAGACAGGTGGTGTCCGCTATCCCGACAGAAGGGGAGTTAGAGAGAAGCAGAGCCGTGCACAGGAGTTAGAAGAGTGATGGCTTGTGCCTCCAATTGCTCAAGACCAACAAGTAGGAAGAGAGGTAGTGTTCGATATCCTGATGACAAACACAGCTTCTCCAGTTGCGAGGAATAAAAAGGCGGTGTAAGGAAGCGACTCGAGCAGATGTTGCGGAATGAATGACGAGGAAGCGGCAAGTAAGGATGTTGATGATGATGAAGTAGATGAGGCTTATAGATATTGCTGGGGTGACTGAAGGAGGAGAAGTTAATGAAGGCACAACGGGAAGAAGAAGCGGCAAATGAGGATGTGATCTTGCCACGAGGTTACTGGGAGTGTTGAGACTAGCGCAAGAAGAGGTAGGCAGGCTGAGTTTGTAGAACAGATTTGGTTAGCATGAGCAATGCACGGTGATAGGAAATAAAGCAAGGAGCGGTATGAAGTTTCGACGAATCTGGTGAGAGAAGGCGGCTCGAGGGCTGCTGGCAACTGTTGACAGTGAAGAATCACCAAATGTTGTCACGAGCATGAGACATTGTAGGACTTGGTCACAGTAATGAGGAACACTAAAGCTTGAGGAGCACATGATATGACATTGCTAACGTCCGTGATGGAGGAAGCGACGAGGATGCAGGAAAGCAAAGTAGTGGAGGGCCAAGGTACACAATCCTTCTTGTGTGTATGATCAGGTGCAGGTAGGATTGAGAGTTTGGTCGATGTTACAGTTGCATTGGAACAGAGACAGACGAGGGATGCTGGCGGAGGCGGCGACAGGCGAACGTCAGGGGAGAAGCAGATGATGAAAGTGATGAGAATATCTGCAAAGGGACGACTTGGTCAACGATCATGAGGTGATATTAGCTGATGCTCTGATACCATGTTAGAAGAATGGACCGAGTGGGACAAGTAGCAATAGGGCCGAGAAGAAGCAGACAAGTGTGTTGATGTGCAGAGGAGCATTTACAGAGGCTGGAGCTAGTTAGGGAACGAGGATAAGCGGGTTGCCTCGGGAGCACAGCAGAGTATTGAGGTGAACCTTGAGTTTGGCAAAAATAGAGAACAGGGGCAAAGAGTTGAGTTCTGAGTAAAAAGAGGCAAAATTAATAAAGCAAAGTGAAACGAAGAGCTCAGATTGGGTAACAAGGAAAAATGTGCAAAAAGGTGAGCAGAGCAAACACATAGCGGCAAAGCCGCGGAACCAAAGGGGAATAGAGTGAAGAAGACTGTTCAGATTAACCTCAAGAGAATGAACATCCTCGGTAGTATATAGCAGAACATGATAAAAGCAAAGCAACGGCTTCCTTAAGCTAGCCAAATGTAGTTACAATGTGGTCACAGTTATTAGGCGCGGCTCGCCTCTGGTTCCTCGATCGTGACCGACAAGCCGTTGGTAAGGAAGTTCGTGTTGGCTCGATGCGGAACCTGAACATTGTTGAGAGCTCGGATTATCCAATGACCTAAATGTTGATTTAAATATTCTGACAGGGCGCAACCAAGTCGCAAATAGGACACAACTAGGGGGCAAGTAGGACGCAACTAGGATATGACTAGAGTGCAACTAGGTCACAACTAGGGCGTACCTAGGGCACAAGTAGGGCGTAGCTAGTGTCCAAGTGAGACAAAACTAGGATACAAGTAGGGCGCAATGAGGCCGTAATAAGGGTGCAAATAGGATGCACGTAGGGTATTACTAAGCTACAACTACAACTACGGCGCAACGAAGGCGTAGCTAGTCCCCAACTAAGGCGCAACTTCGTGAAATCTAGGATGCAACTAGGATGCAACTAGGGTGCATCTAGCGTGCAACTAGGATGCAAACAGAGTGCAAGTAGGACATAAGTAGGACGTAAGTAGGGCGCAACTAGGACGTAACAATGGCGCAACTAGGAGCAATTGGGATTCAAATAGGGTGCAACTAGGACACAACTAGGGCGCAACTAGGGCACAACTAGGATACAACTAGGGTGCAACTAGTGCGCAAGTAGGAAGTAACTAGGGAGCAACTAGGGTACAACTATAATGCAGTTTGGGTACAACTAGGGTGCAAATAGGGTGTAGCTACTGCCTAACAAGGGTGCAACTAGGGCACAACTATGGTACAACTAGGACACATCTAGGGCGCAAGTAGGGAGCAAGTAGGGTACAACTAGGATGTAACAAGGACGCAAGTAGGATGTAGCTAATGCCCAACTGAGGTGCAACTAGAGCATAACTAGGACACAACTAGGGTGCAGCTAGGGCGTAACTAGGGAGCATGTAGGGCGGAACTAAGGCGGAACTAGGAAGTAATTAGGGCGCAATTAGGGCGCAACAAGGACATAACAAGGGTGCGAGTATGGTGCAAGTAGGACATAACTAGGGTACACCTACGGTAAAACTAGGGTACAAATAGGGCATAGCTAGTGCCTAACTAAGGGTACAAGTAGGTTGCAATTAGGACGCAAGTAGGGCCAAACTAGGATGCAAGTAGGGTGGAAGTAGGGCTCAACTAAGGTGCAACTAGGTCAGAACTAGGGTGACACTAGGCATAGGTATTGCCCAACTACGGCACAACAAGGGCGCAAGTAGTGTGTAATTGGGGTACAACTAGGGTACAACTAGGATGCAACTAGGAGGGAAATAGGACAAAAGTAAGGCGGGCATGAGTAGGGCGCAATTAGGGCGCAACTAGGACGTAAGTGGGGCGCAAGTAGGGCGCAAGTAGGGTGCGACAAGGGCGCAACTAGGATGCAACTAGGGCGTAACTAGGATGCAAATTTCGTGGAACTAGGGCACAACTACGGTCCAACTAGCCTGTAGCTAGTTCCCAAGTGAAGCGCAACGAGGATGTAACTCGGAAGTAAGTAGGGCATAAATAGGGCGCAAGTAGAGTATACGTAGGGTGCAAGTAAGGTGCAAGTAGGGAGCAATTAGGGTATAACTAGGGTAGAAGTAGGGCACAAGTAGGGAGCAACTAGGGCAGAAGTAGGGCGCAACAAGGAAGCAAGTATGATGCAACTAGGGAGTAACTAGGACACAACCAGGGTGCAAGTACGGCGCAAGTAGAGTACAACAAGGGTGCAACTAGGGTGCAACTAGACTGCAAGTAAGGTGCAAGTAGAGCGCAAGTAGGTGGAACTAAGGCACAAATAGGGTGCAACTAGGACGTAGGTAGGACGCAAGTACGGTGCAAGTAGGGTACAACTAGGACGCAACTAGGGTGCAAGTAGGATGCAAGTAGGATGTAACTAGGACGTACCTAGGGTATAACTAGGCACTAAGTAGGCAGAAGCAGGATGCAACTAGGGTGCAACTAGGACGCAAATAGGACGGAATCAAGGTGGAAGTAGAGTACACGTAGGACGTAACTAGGATACAACTAGGGTACAACAAGGACACAACTTGGATGCAACTAGGATGCTACTAGGGCGTAGCTAGTACCAAACTCAGGTGCAACTAGGACGTAACTAGGGCGCAAGTCCGCAGCAACTAGAACGCAAGTAGGGCGCAACTAGAGGATAATTAGGATGTAGCTGTGGTCCATCTAGTGCCCAACTAAGGTGCAACCAGGGGACAACTAGGGTACAACTAGGATGCAACAAGGAGACCAGAAGGACACAATTAGGATACAAGTCGGGTGCAAGTAGGGTGCAACTAGGGCGCAAGTAGGAAGCAAATATGGCGCAAGTAGGACGCAACTAGAGCCGACTAGGGTGCAACTAGGATGCAAGTAGGATGCAAGTAGGACGTAACTAGTGCACAACATTGGCACAACTAGGGTGCAAGTATGAGAAGCTAGTGCTTAACTGATGCACAACTAGGATGCAACTACGATACTTGTACGGTACAACAAGGCCGCAAGTAGGGCGCAAGTACGGTACAACTAGAACGCAAAAAGGGCGCAACTAGGGTGCAACTAGGTTGCAACTAGGGTGCAACTATGGTGCAACTATGGCGTAAATAGGTCGTAGCTTGTTCCAAATTGAAGCACAACTAGGATGCACCCAGGATGCGAGTAGGGCACGACTAGGATATAAGTAGGATATACATAAGGCGCAAGTAGCACATACGTAGGGTGCCACTATGACATAACTAGGATCCAAGTAGGGCGCAAGTAAGAAGTAACTATGGTGTAATTATGGCGCATTTAAGGTGCAAGCATTCCACAAATAGGGAGCAACTAGATTGGAACTAGGGTACAAGTAGGGCGTAACTAGTACACAACTAGGACGCAACTGGGGTGCAACTGTTGGAAATGGAGGAGAGAGGGAGCCTTGGAGCAGCGAGCATGTGTGATTGGAAGGGCATCACTTGTGCTGAAGAATGGTTGTTCAATCACTCAAAATGATGGAGTACATATAGAGCTAGAGCTTGGGCAAGTCAGCCCTCTCACAAGCCACACCACTTAGCCATGGAGGCTAAGGCTCACACACTAGAATCCATAATCTCACAAAAGGGAGGAAATCAGCCTAGCAACCAGGCTGACCACTCACACACGACCTAGAGAGCTAGAGAATGCTCTCATGGCACACTCCTAGTGGTCACATAACCCACAAACCCATGGAGAATCGCCATGTGTCCATGGCTAGCACACAAGGATCTCACCTCACCTAAAAAGTAAGGAGAGGTACCTTTATCCTAGACAGCACACTCTGACAAGGCAATCCTAAGACCAAGGACCTTTTTGGATATTTCTCCCATTAGGTCTTGACCCTGGACCTCTTGCCTTTTTCTTTTCTCAGGCTAAGGCATGGAGCCATCACCCATGCCCACCCAGACATCGACGGTCCATGACCCTCGAAACTTCGAAAATTCATATCTCCCAATCCGACCGTTGGATCGTTCTCAAACTTGGACCGTAGACATTTTGCCACATGATCTTTCCAATGGTGAAGTCGGATTGGCGATCGGAGCAGGCATCTGGTACTTTCCTGGAACTTGCTCCTGTGGACCTGAAATTGAGCCGGATGGCTCCCTTTCCAACAATCTCCCACTTTGCCGCAGTCAGAGTGGGCTGAGTCCACATGCCTTCATGCAGAACTGCTGCTTCTCACGGGTCACTGGCTTGGTGCAGAAATCAGCAACCTGCTTGCTCATTGGAGTAAACTCCAGCTTGATAGCACCCTCCTGCACCATGTGCGTGATGAAGTGATATGCGATGTCAATGTGCTTGGTGCGTGCATTGTGCTCAGGATTCTTGGCGAGTGCGATTGCGCTCTGGTTGTCGACGCGCACAGGAACGGGAACTGCTGCACTCCCACTCATCTCTGCCATGAGACGTTGGAGCCAAACTGCTTCCTTGGCTCCAAAGCTGAGAGATACGTACTCAGCTTCTGTACTCGAGGTGGCCACGACCACCTGCCGCTTGCTGCACCAGCTGATGGCTCCACCATTCATGAGGAACACATGTCCAGAAATGGACTTGCGGTCCTCAGGGTTTGAAGCCCAATCCGCGTCTGTGTAGCCGATGATGCTGTTGTCATTGCCGTAGTAGGTGATGCCAATGTTCATGGTTCCTACAAGGTAGCGGAAGATCCGCTTCACTGCCTTCTCGTGCTCCGGTCCGGGGTTAGCCATGTGCTGGCTCACAGCGCTCACAGCCTGTGCGAGGTCCGGCCTGGTTGCCACCATCAGGTACATGAGACTGCCGACGGCGCTCTGGTACTTCTGTCGCTAAGCTGCATTTGCTTCTCCATTGAAGCTCACGAGGTACTGCCGCGTCTCCAGCGGCGTGCCGATGGGTTTTGCATCTGCCATGCCGAACCGCTGCAAAACATCCTTGATGTAGCGGCTCTGCTGCAGCGAGAGAGAGCGTGACTTGCGGTCACGCACGATCTGGATACCGAGGAAGTATGATGCCTCCCCGAGATCAGACATCTGGAAGCGCTCCTGCATGGTTTCCTTGAACTCCTGCAGTGCAGACATGCTGTTTGAAAGGAGGAGCATGTCATCCACATAGACAATGATGATGAGGATCTCATGCTCATGCTGCCAGCGATACACGCTGTAGTCACACTCGCTACGCTCAAACCCCATGCACTGCAACGCCGCATCCAACTTCTGGGTCCAAGCACGCGACGCTTGCTTGAGGCCGTACAACGACTTCTGCAGCTTGCAGACCAGGTGCTCCTGGCCATCCATGACGAACCCCTCCGGCTGCTCCATGTAGATCTCCTCCTCCAAGTCACCATTCAAGAATGTCGTCTTGACATCCATGTGGTGAACCTCGAAGTCCTCAGCTGCTGCATAAGATAGGAGCGTACGCACAGAGGCAAACTTTGTAACGGGGGCAAAAGTTTCTGTGTAGTCGATGCCCTCCTGCTGCGAGTAGCCCTTGGCGAACAGCCTCGCCTTTTACTTTTCCAGGTTACCATCTGCTCCCCGCTTCTTCTTGAAGACCCACTTGCACTTGATCACTTTACGTCCAGGTGGAGACTCAGTCAGCTCCCACGTGCCGTTGTCCAGCTGCGACTGTATCTCTTGCTGTACGGCTTGCGCCCAATCTGCTGCATCCGGTGCAGCCATGGCCTCCTTGTATGACGTTGGCTCATCTGAATCTGCTGCAACTGCATTGTTTATCTGTTCTGGTTTCTGCAGCATCCAGAAATGGCCGCGCTCATCAGGCTTGTAACGCACCCTAAGAGGGTACCTCCGACCTGGAGCTGGAGCGTTAGCAGGCGGCTGACGCGGTGCGGCTGGCACAACTGCTTCTGCTGGTGGTACTACATCTCCCTCCTCTGCTTCTGCCGATGAAGCTGCTATATCTGCTGCATCAGACATGGGAGAGTAGAGTGATTCTCCCACTGTCACAGTAGAGGAAGGATCGGGAGAAACTAGGTTAGGAAGAATTTCTGCTCCCACTGTCTTGTCAGCTGCTGTTTTTGTTGCCTCTTCACACACAATGTTGGTGCCGATGACGTTGCTCTCATTGAAGACGACATCCCTGGAGATGATGACGTGGCCTGTATACCTCTCGTAGAGGCGATACGCCTTGCTTGCCACGTCGTAGCCAATCATCAGCATCTGCGCACTCTTCGCGTCCCACTTTTTCCGCTTCTCCTTTGGCACGTGCATGTGCACCAAGCTGCCAAACGTGCGAAGATGACCCACGCTCGGCTTCTTGCCGAACCACGCCTCGTACGGTATCATCTGCTCCAGCGCCTTAGTTGGACTACGGTTCTTGATGTAGACCGCAGTGCTCACAGCTTCAGCCCAGACGTCGTAGGTCAGCCGAGCCGCGTGCAGCATGGAGCGCGCCGACTCCACAATGGTACGGTTGGCGCGTTCTGCTACGCCGTTCTGCTGCGGTGAGTACGGCGCGGTACGCTGCGCCTTGATGCCAGCTGCTGCGAGGTAGTCCTGGAACTCCTTGCTTAGGTCTTCTCCACCGCGATCGCTGCGCAGCGCCTTGATCTTCTTGCTGGTCTGGTTCTCCATCATGGCCTTGAACCCCTTGAACCTGTCAAAGCACTGGTCCTTGGAGGAAAGGAAGTACACAGCAGTGTAATGGCTGAAATCATCAATGAAGGTGAGAAAATACTTGGAGCCTCCAAAGCTCTAAGTCTGCATCGGTCCGCACAAGTCCGTGTGGACCAGCTCCAACAACCCTTTTGCACGCTCCCCTGCTCCAGAGAACGCCTCGCGGTGCTGCTTCCCCTCCAAACAGCCAATGCATAACTGCTGCTCAAAGTTATAGATGGTAGGTAGGTCACGCACCATCTGCTTTGCTTGAAGCTGCTGTAAGGCGCGCCTGCCGATGTGGCCGTAGCGTGCATGCCAGATCTCGCCATCTGTTGCCTGCACCACTGCTGCAAGACTCTGCTCACGCGGGATCTTGGTCGCCCCCAGCAGGCGGTACATGTCGCCCTCCTTCACCGACTTGGCCAACTCCTCTCCTGTTTCCTTGTCGAGGATGTAGCCGTAATCATCGTCAAAAACGACGCGCAGTCCTGTGTTTGTGAGAGAGGACACTGAGAGAAGGTTGAACGCAGCANTGCCGATGTGGCCGTAGCGTGCATGCCAGATCTCGCCATCTGTCGCCTGCACCACTGCTGCAAGACTCTGCTCACGCGGGATCTTGGTCGCCCCCAGCAGGCGGTACATGTCGCCCTCCTTCACCGACTTGGCCAACTCCTCTCCTGTTTCCTTGTCGAGGATGTAGCCGTAATCATCGTCAAGAACGACGCGCAGTCCTGTGTTTGTGAGAGAGGACACTAAGAGAAGGTTGAATGCAGCATCAGGCACATATAGCACGCCATGGAACACTCCCACTTCAATGCCACGCGGGGTCTCCAACCACATCTCCACAATCCCAATCCCCTCAGCATACACCACCCGATCATCACCCAAAGCAATCGGACGGGGGGGAATGGAGAGCAGCTGCGTGAACCACTCCTTGTGGTGCATCAGACTCTTGGTACACCCCGAGTCCTTGTACCACGCCAGGTCTGCCTTTTCCTTCTGCGACATGTCAGACTTCGCCATGAAGAGGCGGTCGCGCACCTCCTTGGCAACGTTCATGTTGCCAAAATGGCGCACGCCAGTCTGGTTCTGCTAGTGCTGCTGCTGCTGGCGTTGTTGTGACTGCTGCTGCTGTTGCTGTGGAGATTGCTGCTTTTGCTACTGCTGCTGCTGCTGCTCCTTCTGGTCCTTCTTGAACTTGAAGCACTCTTTCTTGTAGTGCCCCTCTTTCTGGCAATAGTGGCACTTGCCCTTCTTCTTGCCTCTCTGCTGCCCGGACTGCTGCTGCTGCTGGTTGCGTGAGCCCATGGCCATGAAAGCTGCTTCACTGTTGCTGCCGCCATTG
>SZWC01000118.1:5297-22420 GCA_023375785.1 Penium margaritaceum | reverse complement strand
TCTTGAAAACAGGGTATGCTTCTGCTCCTACTCCAACTCAGGCCAGCCAGCTTGTAAACGGCGTTTCTCCCAAACGAATCGATGGAATGCAAATATTTTTGCACCAATGGAAAGCTTAGGAAAAATACTACAATTTGCATCTGCCACTTTTTAAATTTGACAAAGAAACAAGAGAGTTATGGTCATCACAAGGCGACGGTCTTACTCATAGAGAAGAGTGTAGCCCTGGCTGACCTCGTTTTGAGCATAACTCTCAATCCGACCGTTGGATGTTCGCGATCTTGGGCTCGTTGGAAAGCTTGTCTTCTGAACTTGAAGATCCAGTGGTCGATTGTCAAATTTGGTGAAGTTTTTACCCCAACCCGTCACTCTCAAAGTGACGGCCTGTGCTGGCTAAAAGTGGCATAACTTGGCTCTAATACCAAATGTTGGAAATGGAGGAGAGAGGGAGCTTTGGAGCGGCGAGCATGTGTGATTGGAAGGGCGTCACTTGTGCTGAGGAATGGTTGTTCAATCACTCAAAATGATGGAGTACATATAGAGCTAGAGCTTGGGCAAGTCAGCCCTCTCACAAGCCACACCACTTAGCCATGGAGGCTAAGGCTCACACACTAGAATCCATAATCTCACACAAGGGAGGAAATCAGCCTAGCAATCAGGCTGACCACTCACACACGACCTAGAGAGCTAGAGAATGCACTCATGGCACACTCCTAGTGGTCATGTGACCCACAAACCCGTGGAGAATCGCCATGTGTCCATGGCTAGCACATAAGGATCTCACCTCACCTAAAAAGTAAGGAGAGGTACCTTTATCCTAGTAAGCACACTCTAACAAGGCAATCCTAAGACCAAGGACCTTTTTGGATATTTCTCCCATCAGGTCTTGACCCTGGACCTCTTGCCTTTTTCTTTTCTCAGGCTAAGGCATGGAGCCATCACCCATGCCCACCCACACATCGACGGTGCATGACCCCCGAAACTTCGAAAATTCATANAAGGATCTCACCTCACCTAAAAAGTAAGGAGAGGTACCTTTATCCTAGTAAGCACACTCTAACAAGGCAATCCTAAGACCAAGGACCTTTTTGGATATTTCTCCCATCAGGTCTTGACCCTGGACCTCTTGCCTTTTTCTTTTCTCAGGCTAAGGCATGGAGCCATCACCCATGCCCACCCACACATCGACGGTGCATGACCCCCGAAACTTCGAAAATTCATATCTCCCAATCCGACCGTAGGATTGGCCTCAAACTTGGACCGTAGACATTTTGCCACATGATCTTTCCAATGATGAAGTCGGATTGGCGATTGGAGCAGGCATCTGTTACTTTCCTGGAACTTGCTCCTGTGAACCTGAAATTTAGCCAGATGGCTCCCTTTCCAACACTCCATAGCTCAACGAATATCAAGCTCCAAGGAACGGACTATTTAAAGCTCAAACCCAATGTTCGGGACCGTTTGAGATCAAGCGCATGAAAACTCCTGTGGTTGCATGACTCAAACCGCCCAACACTATCCAAAATCATCTGGTGTTCCATGTCAGCAGACTCAAGTACTGTCGAGACCCCGGAAAGAGCTTCACTCGCTGGAATGTCTCTCCTCCCCCTCCCATCCAAGTGGACAAATGCAATCTAGACAGTGCCAACGGCACTGATTACGAATTGTGGCTTCCTTGAATGTACAAGATGAACGTGGATTTGGAATCTACACAAAAAACCGTGCGAAATCAATCCAATAATGGGATCAATCCATCAAGAATTCAGGAAGATGCGCCCGGCCAAAGGTTGGACCGGCCGAGGGGAAAAAGGTGATAGGAAATCGTCCCCAAAGACCAAGGCTCGACCCTCGGAAGACCCAACAAGGCCAAAGCGCACCTCGGGGTCTGGATAGTCAATGATTCAAGGATCATTAAGGGCCCATGCCGCTTCGGAATGGCATCCCAGTGTGTTATTTCCAAAAAGGGCGCTTCGGGCGGCCGTCAACGCCGCTACTGGTGCTGCCAGCGGCACATTGCCGTGGTTCACGGAAACGGCAATATCTTAGCCGTTCCTCCACGGAATGGTGCGATTCTTGGTCCATTGGAAATTTGGCAAGATGAGCTACGCGATGCTAAGGCAATAACATTCATCCCCAGCCTGTACGGTGCCGTGCACGGCTGGGCAACCGTGGATCGCCTAGGATGTGTCATCATGTACATTCAGTCTTGTATGTTGACACTTGACTAACAAGTACATTTTACTCCCACAGTGCCACACGTATTTGCCTGCTCCTCCAAGACAACCCTACGCCTCCGCAACCCCGGGTTGGTGTGCACCGGCCTCCCCTTGGTTGCCGTTGCTGCCGGATGGTGACTAAACCATCCGGTTGAGGATAGCACACCGCGCCCGATTTACACTTGGTATCAGAGCCACCCTTGTTCTCAGGGGCACAATCTTCTTCGTGGAAACCTCTCTTGGTCAGCGTAGACCAGCACTCATCTCGTCTCTTTGGCGGATCCGTGCCCAAGGTCAACCACGCACTCAGGTGACAAGGCGGTAACCGGAGGACCCGTTGAGGAAGAAGTTGCACCGGACGCAAAGATAACTTCATCTGGCTCGTCCTCGTTGGCTACGTCATTTGACGCGCAAGGTGAAATAACAGCAGCCGCAGTGCTGTAGAAGTTGCTCGCTGAAATGCAAGCCAAGATGGACCTGTTGGAGAAGCAAAACGCGTACCTCAATCAAGAGCTCGCGAAGCGTCGACTGAAAACACCAGTGGCATTTGCCACCGCAAACGTACTTGTGGTGGGCGTCCTGAGGCCGCTCAAGCAGTAGCCGTTCGACCCATCAAAGAATGATGGGCCAGCTCCACACGCTTGGATACTCGGACTATAATTGTACTTCACTACCATTGATGTGGATGCCTGAAGGTAAGAAGCGTGCCGCGATTATGCCGTGACCTTGTTGAGAAGGGCATCACTAGATTGGTAGGCTGATGTGATGCGGTCCAATCCACACGGCTGTGGAGCAGTAATGGTTGCCGGCATTGCGGCCGCAACCGGAATCTCTACCCTATCAACTCCAACCTGCAGCAAGGGCGACCCTACCCTCAAATGGCCGACTTCGTGGAAGGAGTTCATGGAGTCGTTCATCAAGCGCTTCACCGTGGGTGACATTAGGAAGAACGCAAGTGCAAAGCTGCATCGGCTTCGCCAAAGTGACGACGTTACAGACTACACCAGCAGGTTTCGTGAGATCATTTCCAATTGTGGCTTTGACTCTCACAAATTGTCCTTCCACTATAAAAACAACCTCAAGAACGACGCCCGTGCTGTGACGGTGATGCACGACTTCAATGACGACCTACTCGGGATGATCATAGCAGCAGAGCGATACGACTCATGCGTGCAACAAGCTCATGCCAACAGCCACAACTCGTGTGGTGGTGGTTACGGCAAACGGGCTAAGAGCGACGACAGGCCCATGGAGATTGGAGTGTTGCAGCAGCGCAAGTGCTACATCTGTGGCAAGCCTGGCCACATTGCGCACGAGTGTCAAAGTCCAAAGAAGGGCAACGGCAAGAGTAAGCGACAAGGGAAGGAGAAGCAAGCCACGAAGGAGGCAGAGAAAGCAACAGAGGGAGCCGGGAAATGAGGAGAGTTGGGTATAGATGGCATTACTCCTGGCTCCTTTCAACTCAAATCGCTAGTTGACCGCCCATCTGAACGCCATACGGCAAATACAGGGGTTTGTGAGGTCAAGGCATGGGACGCGGGGTATGAGGTGGAGCAGCCCACACTTCTCTTGGGGGGTGCAAGTGAAAGGCGTCAAGGGGAAGGTGGGGAGTCTCCTGGATTGTGGCGCAAGCCACAGTTTTGTGAGCATGGAATGTGTTTGGAAGTAGGGCCTTGCACTCACGAGAAAGAAGCGGACCGCTAACCAAGTGCACAGCACAATTAAAGCGGTGTACCTGACCTGTCCCCTCTCCATTCGCGTGGGGAAGCTTTGCATAACAACCATATACCGGGTGTGCCTGATGAAGGATTACGATGTGATCCTCGGTCATGACTGTCACAAAACGGCCCCTAGGTGGAGGCAGTTCCAACGTGGCCCGACAGGTCTACTGTGTGTTCATGGCTTCTTTTGTGTGGGTGCTGAGTCTAAGCGTGAGCTTTTTGGTCGCCTCATACTATGTTTCTGGGAGTTGAAGGCATTTGCGAGACAGTCACTTTTTTCCAAGGGAATAACGTGATTTTGCATTAATTGTTTAACATAAACATGATCTACACATTTGCAGGACTAGTTATGAGCTCTCCAGCCCAATAAACCATGTGCAATTTGGATAACCATAGCTCTTGCTCCGTCATTCAAAGCGCAGCACCCCAAACCAGATGCTCACTTGGCGGCACGCACCACGTCGCCCGCCAAGGCGCCTTCACACATCAAGGACCCATCAAAACGCCATTATGGAGAAGCAAATGTCCCTACGCGTAGTGGCGGCATCCCTTGCACCTTTGGGGCCTGTTTTGATGAGATAATCATCGAGTTTGGTGATGGGGATGGATGTGGGTCGAAACCTGTTCGCGGACCTGCAGTCGGAATTTTGACTAAGTCCTCGAGTAACAAACTGTACTTCTGAGTTACGGACTCGGAGCCAGGATTTTGGCGAAGTCCCTCAGTAACAAACTGTACTCGTGAAATCCGACGGATCATCCACCGGACGCCTCGGCAGATCTTCCGGAGCCAAATCCCCAAATGGCATTTTGTTAATCGTTCCGGTCAATTATTCACTGGAAGTCGAACCGCGGCCGGCTCCCAGAACCATCGCGCTAACCTCAACTTTGGAAGCCCATATCTCCCTCGTTACTAGTTTGATTCCGGTGAAATAACTTCCACCGGATTCAACGAGCTGTCAACTTTCAGAGGCCATCCTACATTTTAGTATTCGAGCAATTATTGAGTTGCCAGATCCGTCGACAAGGATTTTCCTCTCTGGCGGCTCATCGGCGCCTCCCGGCGCCGCATTTGGGCATGCAGAGGGGCAAATCTTTAACATTCTCCCCCTTGTACCTGCCATTCCCGATGCTCTTACTTGCTCTCACTCATCTTCCGCTGCGTCCTCTAGCCCATCATAGCTGGTCATCCCAAGCCCGACCACGCTCAATGCGTGCCGACCGACAGGTTGCGCTTTGGTCAAGCAATCCGCAGGCATGTTGTGCGTGCTGCCATGCTACAGCACCACCTGCCCCTGTTCAACCATGTCCCGTGCGTTGTGGTAACGTACGTCGATATGCTTCGTACTCTTGTGCTGCGTCTAGTTGTTCGTTAGCGAGGTTGAGTCGGTGTTGTCCTCTTGCACCACCGTAGGCTCCTGTTGCGGCATGCCCAACTCCCCCCAGCAACCAGCGGAGCCACACTGCTTCCTTGACCGCCTCGGCCTGCACGATGTACTCTGCTTCCACTAAAGAGGTGGCAATGACGTCTTGCTTTCTGCTGTACCTGAAGACCGCCGCACCAGCGAGGAAGAACACGTAGCCGGATGTGGACTTCTGCTTTTCCACATTGCCAGCGTAGTCTACGTCCATGTAGCAGACCAGACGCAAGGGGTCCGCCCGCCCCTTGCCGTCGAACCTCAAGCACGCATGCTGCATCGCCTGTAGGTAGCGGAGGATGCGCTTGATGGCCTGTCGGTGTAGTGGCCCTGGATTAGCCACCTACCCGCTCACTTGGCCCACCCCGTAGGCCAGGTCTGGTCAAGTCGCCACCATGGCATACATGAGGCTACCCACCGTCGATTGATAGGGCACCCTTGCCATATCCTCCCCCTCTTCTTTTGTTTGAGGCGCCATTGCCCCACTCCGTTCACAGTTCGTGGAGACTGGACTTCCAACTGGTTTGCAGTCCTCCATGCCGTACCACTTCAGCACCTCGGCTACATATTTGGCCTGTCTCAGCTCAAGCATGCGCGCCCTCTGGTTTCACGTAATGCTCACCCCCAGGTAGTACTCGAGTTCCCCCATGTCCGACATCTGGAATCTGCTGCTGAGCTGCTCTTTCAACTGCTATGGGCTCGGCAAATCTGTCGAGCACACAATCAGGTCATCCACGTAGAGTGCAACGATCTGATGGAGCTATTTGTGGCGCCGCACGTACACGCTGTGATCCGCCTCACAGCGCTTGAAGCCGAGTTGTGCCATGAAGCTGTCCATTTGTTGGTACCAGGATCTGGGCGATTGTTTTAGCCTGTACAAGGACTTCCACTGCTTACACACCTTGCCCTCCGGCGCCTCCACCCCCCCTGGCACCTCCATGTACATCTCTTTGTCTATGATGCTACTGAGGAAGAATTTCTTTACGTCCATTTGGTGGAGCTCCATGTCTTTCGCGGCCGCCACCGCAAGGATCGCCCGGATGCTTGTGAACTTGGCGACAGGAGCAAACGTCTCATTGTAGTGCTCCCCCTTACGTTGTGCGTAACCATTTGCCACCAGCCGCGCTTTGTACTTGTGAACCACACCTTCCTTTGTGAACTTGGTCTTAAAGACCCACTTTGAGCCGATGACCTTGGCATGTTTCGGCCTGTCAAACAGCTCCCACGTATCATTTTCCATGATGGATGCCAGCTCTAATTTGATGGCTGCATCCCATTGATCCCCTTCGGGCCGCGCAAGCGCCTCCTGCATGGTAGTCGGCTCCGTTGATGCAGCCAGCATGCACCGCGTCATGCCGATCCATCGACCGGTGGTTACGTCAAAGCGCTTCCCTGCTTTTCGCTGCCTCCCACTATGGCGCGGTAGTTTTGGCGGCACATCCTCGCCCTGCTGCAATCCCTCCGACTCAACACGCTACGGTGAATCATCGACCGGACGGCTCCCCGAAGATTGCTCCTGCTCCGGTGAAACATCGCCCGGACGGACGGTGCGCCCAGTGGATTTTCCTCCAACGCCCATTGCATTCTCTGCCGGGAGTGCACGCCTTCGCACCCTTGGTACCTCATCCGCCGGATCCTTATGGTAGATCTCCTCATTAGCTTGATTGTCATAGGAGTCCTCTGCGTCTGCTGCCATTGCTGGTGCGCCTTCGCGCTCTGATGCTGCATCCTCAACTTTGGCGTCCGCCGGCTCCTTATCGTAATCAAAGAGCTTGAACCACTCACCCATCTTTGGGAAGTCCACCATGCCCACGTCGTTGCTGCTGATGTAGCTCTGCTGCTCGTCGAACTTGACGTCTCGGCTGCGGATTACCTCTTCCTTGCACATGTCGTAGTGCCGGTACACCTTATGCGCGCTCTCATAGCCAAGGAAGGGATACGATTTTGCCCGTGGATCTAGCTTGCTGTCACGCCTCTGCGCAGCCTGAACCACCGCGTGCACCTTGAACCCGAACACTTTCAGGTGTGCCACACTTGGCTTGTACCCGCTCCAAACCTCCTGCGGCGTCTTCTAGCCGCTCTTCCCCTTCAGCACTGCTATAGGAGTGAGGTTGATAGTGTAGCTCGCCGTATGCACAGCTTCCGCGGAGAAGCTTTGTGACAATTCCGCATCCACTAACATGGTCCGTACCATGTTCAGCAGCGTTTGGTTCGCGCGCTCCGCCACGCCATTTGACTGAGGCAAATACGACGTAGTTTGTTGCCCTTTTATGCCCTGCTGCTTCATCCACCCGCTATAGCCCGCACATTCTTCGCCGTTGTCGCTGCGTAGCGTTTTGACCTTCCGGTCTGTCTACCTCTCCACCGCGGCGACATACTCCTTCAGCCGGTCCAAAACCTCGCCTATCCGTTTCATGAAGTACACGAAGAGTTTTCTGCTGTAATCATCAATGAAGGTGATGAAGTAATGCGTGCCGCTCTTTGACGCCGTCTTGAATGGTCCGCACATGTCGCTGTGAACAACCTCCAGCAGGTTTGAGGCGCAAATCACGTTCTCGTTGAACGGATTGTGTCGCGCCTTGCCCAAAATGCAAGGCTCGCACTTCTTGTGCACTACTGCATCTGTTGCCTCTTCCGCACCGTCGATGACGAGGCCGTGTACCAGCTCGCGCTTGGCCATCTCCTTCACGACTACGGATGAGGAATGCCCTAGTCATCAATGCCAGAGCTCCAGATGAGCTCCCCCTCCTTTGGCCAGGTTGACGATACGTTCCTGCAAGTCTGCTGGATCTATCGTTGCAGGGATCACCTTGGTCTCCATGATGTAGAGGCCTCCCTCACGCTTAGCCTCGAGCACGGGCTCGCTGCCATCGTCCTTGCGCACGACTGCCCCTCTTCTCCTGAAGAGCACCTCGTACCCCTTGTAAGTCAGGTAGCTAACACTTAGAATATCAGCCAAGCCGGGTACATGCTGCACTTCCTTGATGACGCGCTGCACCCGTTTTCCACCAACCACCACCTCCACGTCCACTTCTCTTTGGCCAGCCGCCGGCTCAACCTTGTTGTTCTCGACCACCATGGATTTGCTAGACTTGGTGTAGTTGATGAATCCGACCTTCTCGACCTGTGTATCCTCCTCCGCTCCGGAGTCAAGGCATCGCCGGCTGGCCTTCTGGAGGTAATGGTTTTGAGTGCCATTGAGGAGCGCCTTCTTGCCTTTGGCATCCTTGCCACCGGCCTTTGCCTCCTCGGTGCACTCACGGACCCAGTGGCCCTCCTTGCCACAATTTCGGCACGCACCCTTCTTGGCGCCCTTCTTGCCGCCGCCATGTCGGCCACCTCCCTTGGCCCCGCTTCCGCCACCGCACGTTTTGGTGACGAGGGCGAATGAGGACGACGAGGACTCCCCGAAGCTTCATCGCTGCGCCTCGTTGCGGATGTACTCTGCGAACGCGCCATAGGTGAGCTTGTCCTCTGCCCATCCTCCCAATGCCGTAATGAGAGGGCTCCAACTGTCAGGAAGGGCAATGAGGAGGGCCATTGCCTACAACTGCGTGTCGATCTTCTATCCCACGTCGTTGCATTGTGAGACAAGCGACTCGATCTGCTGCATGGCGGTGATGACATCATCTCCCTCCTCGATTCTCACTGTCAGGAGTCGCTTCATGGCAAATATCTTGTTTGCCAATGACTTGGATTGATGGATGGCACAGAGTTTTTGCCAAGCTTCGGCTGCCACCTTGCAGCCCTGGAAATAGCCCCACTACGATTCAACCATCCTGGACACCAACAGCATGAGCGCCTCCGTATTCTTCTTTGCGAAGCCCTCCTTATGCGCTTCCGTCGCCTTCGCTTCGTCGAGTACTTCCATTTCCTTCATGACCTACAGTAGTCCCTTATGCGTGAGGTGCAACTCGAAGTGCCACCTCCATAGCCCGTAGCCATGGCCACCTGCATACTTCTGGATGGGCTGCGTCTCCTTCTGCGCTATTTGCGCAGTCTTCAACTCCGGGACCTCAGAGCTTGACGGCGATGTTGTCCCTAACGCCACTCCCGTCCACCGCAAAAGCCGTGAGCGATGTGTAGACCGGTCAGGGCTGTGGGCACATAACCCTTTGTTACAAAATGGCCCCCGGGTGGAGGCAGTTCCAACGTGGCCCGACAGGTCTATTGTGTGTTCACGGCTGTTTTTGTGCGGGTGCTGAGTCTAAGCGTGAGCTTTCTGGTTGCCTCACGCTATGTTTCTGGGAGATGAAGGCATTTGCGAGACAGTCACGTTTTCAGACGCAACAACGTAATTTTGCATTTGTTCTTGAACATGGACTTGATCTAAACATTTACAGGGCTAGTCATGAGGTCTCCAATGTACCAAACCGTGTGCAATTATTCACCGGAAGTTCAACAACGGCCGGCTCCCAGGACTACCGTGCACACCCCAACTTTGGAAGCCCATATCTCCCTCGTTACTAGTCCGACTCTGGTGAAACAACTTCCACCGGATTCAACGAGTCGTCAAATTTCAGGGGTAATCCTCCATTTTAGGATTCGAGCAATCCTTCAGTTGCCAGGTCCATCCACAAGGATTTTCCTCTCTCTAGCGACTCGTCGGCGCCTCCCGGCGCCGCACTTGGGCATGCAGAGGGGAAAATCTTTAACAGTGACTTCCTCTACAAGTACAATCCCATCGTCAATTTGGAGGCACGCACTGTATCAATCAAGCTCGGAGACAAGGAGTATCCCCTGCCTACGTGGTCCAAGGAAGAGGCCGCGGAGGAGGAGACTTGCGAGAAGGAAGCGTCGCAATAGTCGGTGCCTTGCAAGGAGAAATCGGCGCATATGATGTTTAACTTGGTGTAGCTATAGTACGCGATTCGAGAAAAAGAGCATTTTTTTGGTGTTTGTGCGAGACGTGGAGGAGGATTTCGACAAACCAGAGGACGTGGCACTTGCTGTGGCGCATGGGGCAACTCATAAGCAACTGGAGGCCCAAGGCAAGTTTGCCGCGGTGCTCGAGGGGCTTCGAAAGGTGTGTACGGAGTTTGAGGACGTGTTCCTCGACACCCTCCCGGCGGGTCTGCTACCAAAACGGGACGTGGACCATCGCATCGACCTCAAACCTGGAACGTGCCCACCTGTTCGTACAACGTACTGCATGAGCGACGCGCAGCTGCACGAGCTCGGGAAGCAACTGCCTCAGATGACGGAGCAGGGCTTCATCCGCCCATCCTCTTCTCCTTATGCTGCACATGTCCTGTTTGTGCAGAAAACGATGGGGGAAATGCACATGTGCGTTGAATACCGGGCGTTGAATGAGTTGACCATCAAGAACTGGTACCCGCTTCCACAAGTCGAGGAGCTCTTCGATCAGCTCCGTGCGGCTTGCTTCCACACAAAGATCAATCTCTGTTCCAGCTACCACCAGATCCGCATCGCACCAGATGATGTGAAAAAGACGGCCTTCCGTACCCGCTATGGTCACTACGAGTTCCTCATGATGCCTTTCAGGTTGACCGATGTGCCGGCCTCGACGACATCTTGGTGTATAGCAGGACAGCGGAGGAGCATGAGGAGCATGTGAAGAAGGTCCTCAGGACTTTGATGAAGGAGAAATTTGTTGCAAAACTCTCTAAGAGTAAGATCTCGGTGGGTAGAGTTGAATTCCTCGGACACATAATTGGCAATAAGCTTTCCATGGATCCGCGCAAAGAGTCGGCCATGCAAGAGTGGCCGAAGTTGCATAATGTGCATGATGTGCAAGTATTCCTTGTTTTTTTGCAATTACTACCGGAGGTTCATCCTTGGCTACGCGGGAGTGTCAGCGCCACTCTTCAATCTCACTCGCAAGTCTTGCGAGTGGATTTGGGGGTTAGCGAACAAGAAGGCTTTGAGAACCTCAAAAGGGCTTTGACCTCCACGCCGGCCTTTCACTTGGCGAACAGCGTCCATGAGTTTGAAATGGCGACAGATGCATCGGACCTGGCCATTGGTGGGATCCTTTTGGAGGACTTTGGCGACGGGTCGTAGCCGGTCGCAGCCGGTCGCCGACTACTCGCGCAAGTTGCGCAGGGTGGAGCTGAACTACGCCACCCATGACAAGGAGATGCTAGCCGTGGTCACAGCCTTCAAGAACTAGCACTGCTTCGTCGAGGCGTGGAAATGCACGGTCTACACAGACCACCACGTGTTGAAGTACTTTAAGACGTGGCCAAACGTGAACCAGCGGCAAGCGCGTTCAGTGGAGTACCTCGAGTCGCACTTTGACTACGAGATCGTGTACCGGCCGGGTCGCATCATCCCAGCCAACGCACTCTCATGGCGACCGGACCTGATGATGCGGGTCACGTCTCTCACCATCCATGAGGATGCTTTCCTTGTGAACCTCTTCAAGGAGGGAAACGAGGCGCATGGGGAGTACGACGCTTGGGGATTTTTCTTCGAGGCACCGTATTGGCGACGGTGCGGCACGCAGCAGGTGATGGTTCCCGCGGTGCCGGCGCTTTGGCAGCTAATTTTGGAGTGCCATGACAGTGTCCCGAGTGGTCATTTCTCTGTTGACAAGGCATTGAAGACTGTGGCTCGCTTCTTTTGGTGGCCCACCATGTCGTCGGAGGTGGTTGTATTCTCACGGAGTTGTTACGTGTGCCAGTGCCACAAGGCGCGAAGGACAAAGACCCCGGTTCTCCTCCAACCCTTGCCCATCCTCGAGCAGTCGTGGCAAGACATCTCCATGGATTTTATCATGGGTTTCCCCACGACAGCGGCAGGCCAGAATGCAATGTCGGTGGTGGTGGATCGCTTCAGCAACATGTCCCACTTTGTTGCGATGTGTGATACAGTGAGCACGGAAGGCACGGCTTGGCTGTTCCTCGAGCACGTGGTGCGCCTCCATGGCATGCCACGGTCCATTGTCAGTGACCGTGATCCATGTTTAACAAGCAAGTTATGGCAAGAACTCATGGAGCGGTATGGCAGCAAGGTGCAACTGTTGACCAGTTTTCAACCCCAAACTGATGGACAAACGGAGTGGTCGAACCATGCGCTGGAGCAGCTCTTCCGTACAATGGGTGATCCGGACGAGACAGCGTGGGACCAGCGATTGCAGGTCGCTGAACTTGGGTACAACTCTGCCACGTCGGCCTCCACCGGCAAGGCGCCATTTGAGGTGGTAAAGGGGACAGTGCCCGCCAAGCCCCTCAGTTTGCATGTTGCAGGCAACCTGCCTGCGGTGGAGTCTACCAAAAACGACTTCAAGAAGATTTGGACAGTGACACGGCATGCATTGAACAAGGCGCAAGAACAGCAGAAAGTACAAGAGGACCGCCGACGCGCAGACACAACTCTTGCGGCCAGTGATTGCGTGCTTCTCAACAACGCGCATGTCAAGCTTCGCGGGGTCCATTTGGACAAGTTGAAACTCCGGTGGCTTGGCCCGTTTGAGGTGCTCGAAATGCGGACACCCGTGGTGGCGCGGTTGGCTCTTCCACCTTCCATGCCATTGCACAACGTGTTCTAAATCTCCAAGCTCTAGCTCTACCATGACCCGGCCAAGCATTTTCCTGGCCGCAGTTATGAGTCTCCCCCTCCAGTGATGATCGAGGGCGGACAAGAGTTTGAGGTGGAGACCATCCTTGACCACCATCGTTGTGGCCGTGGATGGGAGTACCTGGTCAAATCGAGGGGCTATGACGCAGCCCACAACTCATGGGAGCCTGCCCGCAACTTCAACGTTGCCGGGGTGAATGCCATCCTCTGGGACTATCAAGAGCAAACCGGGACGGCTCGCTCCTACAGGGGGGTAGCCTAAGCCGGGCAGTGCCAACGGCACTGGTTACGGCTTGTGGCCTCCTTGAATATACAAGATGACTGTGAATTTGGAATCTATAGGAAAAACGGTGCGAGATTGACCCAAGAACGGGGTTGATCCATCAAGAATTCAGGAAGATACGCCCGGCCAAATGTTGGACCGGCCGAAGGGAAAAAGGTGACTGGAAATCGTCCCCAAAGACCAAGGCTCGACCCTCGGAAGACCAACAAGGCCAAAGCTCACCTTGGGGTCCGGATAGTCAATGAGTGAAGGATCATTGAGGGCCTAGGGTGCTTCGGAATGGAACCCCGGTGTGTTATTACCAGAAAGGGCGCTTGGGGCACCTGTCACCGGTGGTAGTGGTGCTGCCCCCGACAGATTGCCGTGGTTCACAGAAACGGCAATATCTCGGCCGTTCCTCCACGGAATGGTGCAACTCTTGGTGCGTTGGAAAGCTGGGAAAATAAAATACGTGATATTAAGGCAATAATGCTCATCCCCAGCCTGTACGGGGCCGCGCACGGCTCGGCAACCTCGGGTCGCTTAGAATGTGTCATCACGTACATTTAGTCTTGTATGTTGACAATTGAATAACAAGTATAGTTTACTCCCAATGTGCCACACGTGTTTGCGTGATCCCCCAAGACAACTCTATGCTTCCTCAACCCCGGGTCGGTGTGCACCGGCCTCCCCTTGATTGCCGTTGCTGTCGGTTGGTGCCTACACCATCCGGTTGAGGCTAGCACACCGCACCCGGTTCACAACGAAGGCACGGAGTATGTCATCCAGGACATCCTCAGTTATCGACGATGAGGCAAGAAATCAGAATATCTCGCCAAGTGGCACGGCTATGATCATGTGCATAACAGCTCAAAATCATACGAAATTCCTTGAGACATCAATCATCTCATCAACAGCTACTACCGCCATCTCCTGACCACATCTGTGCACGCTTGGTGATGTCATGACTAATAGGGGGGAAGTGATACGTACCTGATGTACACGAGTCCCTAATCTTTGAAGTAGGAATTTCCTTTATAATAGAAACAGCCCATCGTGTCGCAAAGAACGCAATACACTCTGATGATCGAGGGCAAACTGGCCAACTGCCTCGTCCTTAGTGGATATTCTCGAACCTTTCGACACCTTAAACCACTCGCTTAAACCTACGAATAGAAGTTTCATGACCTTTTTGTCCCCTTCATGAGGAATCTGGATTTAAAAAGATGCATCCCACATCTTCACCGCTGATTCTTCAAAATATGCGACATTTCGGTGGACCTTCTCGGATCTGACCACTCTCGACGCGACTCCGCATGCGTGGGGGGACAATCGACCAACAACCCCAATTGCGCTTTATTCGTAAGTCGCCACTTGTATACATATGTTAGACCATTTTGACTCTTGTCATCGACGTACACTTACAGCTAGTTACAAATTACTAAAGTGTCCCAAATTATAAATCGTGGTTTGCCTTGCAACTTCTACCCTTTCACCATCTACGCTCTGTTCGGCGTATCATACATAAAGTAGGGGTGACCTAGCGACATGTTTCCAGAATGGAGGCGAATCAAGTATATTTCTCAGAATGGGGGCAATTTAAAGATGATCTAGCAAGAATAGGGCAAACTTCTATGTCCGCCCACGAAAAGGTCAAAGGTGGATGGGTGGAAAGTGAAGAAAAACTAATCTATTTTCCACGGGCCCTAATAGCTCGGATACCCGCACCACGCACAGTATTAAGCTCGCATGCCCTTGAGTCCAAATTTTGACATGGTATACACACCTGTTCATAAAAAGGAACCAGGTATTCAGCCCTCACTCGCCATGCTTGATCTGCCACATGCTACGTTGATCGAGCATGGCAACGAGGGTCATGTAACCGTCGCTCGATCAGGACAATCACTCCCTCGCAAGATCGCGATGGAACAATGATCCTTTTGTCCTTTTTTTTCTGATGTGCAAACCCCCTAACACGATTTATAGTTTTGTATGTGATGCGTAGGCTCTGCCTGCGCAAAACATAAAACCGTACTTCGTAATAGGGGGTTTGCGTGTCGGTAAAAAAACAAAAGGTTTATTGCTCCATCGCGATGGAGCAAAAACACCCATTTTAAAATCTGGATTTGTTTCATGGAACACAACCCGTGGCTTGCAGAACAAATACTGTCAAACCCAACCCTTATGTACATTCGGGGTTGAGGGTTTTCTTTTTTGCAAAGGCATCTGTTGGGCCCCGCTGGGCCCAGCAGATGCCTGTACGCAAACCCCACGCGGACCCCATGCAAACCCCTTCATCGATCACTGAACAACACCTGAAAAGAGGGGGTTGCTATTGTTCAAGGAGTATTATGACGTCAGCTTTCTGACCCTGCATTCCATGCAGCGACTTTGTAGCTTTTTCTGTGGATATTTCGTTAATTGTTTTTTACCTTTGGATATTGTAGTTTTACTTGAGTCTGTACTGGGGCATGCCTGGTCTAATTAAGGACATGCGAGTATGCCAGCTTGAGTTTTCGACATGGTGGGTATGTGGTCGCTCGGTCCTTTGCCACGCGAGGCGATTGAAAACTGTTCCTATGCTACCCAAAAAACGGTCTTTTTCATCTGGGGACCGTCTTTGAATTATATTGTCCGGTCGCGGGGCCCGCAAATCGCATTTTCTGACACGTGTCCACATCGATGTGCCAACCCCATCGCAAGCATGGACACATCCGATTTTACAAGATCGGGGCCCTTCTTTTCGTTCCATCGCACATTGGGATTTCAGCCGGGAAGCAATGCTCACGCAGAAAGCAGGTCCGACCGGCTTCATGGCTGAACAAACGAGGGGCAAGAGACGATGATGTCATGATGAGCGTTGCCAACCACCCACTTTCACGCGTGAACGTGGAAGCGCAATACCAAACCACTTCCTACAAGTTGGATAACCAAATGCCCGATAAGACAGAAAAGATGGCAAAAACGTGAGAGGAAAATAACTTTTAAAAGTGGAACAAAGGGAAAAAGTCTTCTCGAGAGGATTTTAATCCAAAAAATAACTAAATGTCTATAAGACATTACATAGAAAATATAAAAAATAGATAATTCAAATCATAAGATGGGTTATTGAAATCAATACACATAACATAACAAATGAGAATACACAAATGTCCAGAAATAATATTGATAAAGAGACATACGTGAATTTTCATTGTGAACATAAGAATGAAATGTTTAATCGGGATAATGATATGAACATAGACACAAATATACATATGATAAAGGTAGATAAATGCATAGAGTTATAGATATTAATATACTCAAACATAGAGATGTATGAAGGCATATATATTGATTTTGATACATGTGGATATTGATTCATCTATAGACATAATTCTGGATATAAATATGAATGTAGATAGAGATGTAAATGTAGACATAGATAAAGATATAATTATAGATATACATATATATATAAATAGATGTAGATATAAATTTAAGTAAAGATATCAATATATGTATAGATATAACTATACACACATATATATATATTATTTACATATAGATATAGATAAAGATATAGATATTGATGTAGATTAAGACATATTTCTTGATAGAGATAAAGATAAAGATATAGAAAAAATATAGATTCAGATATAGTTAGAGGTAAAGACATAGATGTAGATAAATATTTACATATAGCTATAGATATAGATATAGATATAGATATAGATATAGATCTAGATATAGATATAGATATAGATATAGATATAGATAAAGATATAGATATAGATATAGATATAGATATAGATATAGATATAGATGTAGATATAGATATAGATATAGATATTGATATAGTTATAGATATAGATATAGATATGGATGTAGATATAGATATACATATAGATAGAGATATAAACACAGACATAGATATAGATATAGATATAGATATAGATATAGATATAGATATAGATATAGATATTGA
>SZWC01000117.1:561700-581447 GCA_023375785.1 Penium margaritaceum | reverse complement strand
GAGGGATGTTCCGTGGACGACCTGGAGGACAGATTTGTGACCGCATTATGACACCCCCCTACCACCCCACGGCTTAGGCTCGATGGTAGAGTTGAGGTATCACAACACGCCCCCCCCCCTCCGGGTCGCGAGCCTATTCTATATTGCGCGCACAATGATTCAAACCCAGCACCTACCGCTTCAGAATATAACTATTTAAGCACTAAGCCAACTCACATGGTGTTCATATGATGTCCAAGTGACATTATAAGGGTTCCTATGGAGAAAGGGCATAAAATAAGGGGGTGTAAGATTAGAGGGTAGTTTTCAAAAGTATGAATGATAACAAAGTTAGTTTAGTCATAAATTTTTTGACGCAGACAGAATTTCAAATATTGCAACTTCGAGCTTGAATAACCTTTCAACCATCGCTCCGATTGACCAGCCGTGCAAAGGAACGTTTACTATAAAAGTGAAACTCTTTTTATGATATTCAGTGACACAAGCATACTTTGGTTGGTTTTTGTGCATGGTAGCCACACCGTGCCACCACTTAACGAAGGTCTTTGTACTTGCTAGTCGATACCGAGTATTCCCAAACCATTGTTTCTCCCTCTGCTCATTTTTGACTTGTACTATGAGTTGTGAACATTGACCACACACACTAAACTTCTTTGATCATGAGCAGTGATGTATGCCTACTTGGGTAGGTCATTGTGCACGGTAGCCACACCGTGCCAATACATACGAGAAATCTTTGTACTTGCTAGAAGATACGTAGTGTTTTGAAACCATGTTTTCCCCCTCTGACCATTTGTGACTCATGTTATGGGTTGTGAACGTTGACCACCCATATTGAAATTATTTGGTCATGGTAAGTGACATATGCCTAGTTTGGTTTGTCACTGTACGTGGTTACCACGCCGTGTCACTGCGTATTGAATGTCTTTGTGCTTTCTAGTTCATAGCTAGTGTTCCCAAACCATTGTTACCCCACTCTGACTATCAGTGACTCGTGTTGTGAGTTGTCAACGTTGACCGCATGAAGTGAAATTCGTTGGTCATGGTCAGTGACATATGCATACTTCGGTTGGTCACTGTGCATGGTAGCCACGCTGTGCCACTACATATCGAAGGTGTTTGACCTTGCTAGTCGATAACTAGTATTCACAAACCATTATATTCCACCCTGACCATTTGTGACTCGTGTTATGAGTTGTCAGAGTTTACCACACATAGTGAAATTATTTGGTCATGGTCAGTGACATATGCCTACTTTGGTTGGTCATCATGCATGGTATCCACAACGTGCCACAACTTATTGAAGGTCCTTGTGCTTGCTAGTTGATACCTGGTGTTCCCAAACCATTGTCTCCCCCTCTGACCATTTGTGACTCCTATTATGAGTTGTCAACTCTGACCACACACAGCGGATTTCTTTGGTCAAAGGTAGTACATATGCCTACTTTGGTCGGTCATTGTGCATGGTAGCCACACCGTGCTTATACTAATTGAATGTTGCTGTACTTGTTAGTTGAGAACTGATATTCACAGACCATTGTTTCCCCCTCTGACCGTTTGTGACTCATGTTATGGTTGGTGAATGTTGACCACCCATATTGAATTTCTTTCGTCATGGTCGGTGACATATGCCTAGTTTGGTTGTTTGGTCTGCATAGTAACCACACCGTGCCACTACGTATTGAAGTTCTTTGTCCTTTCTAGTTGATACATAGGGTTCCCAAACAATTGTCTCTCCCTCTGACCATTTGTGACTCATGTTATGAGTTGTCAATGTTGACCATACATAGTGGACTTCTTCGGTCATAGTCAGTGACGTGTGCATCCTTTGGTTGGTCACTGTGCACGCTAGCCACACCGTGCCACTACTTGTTGAAAGTCTTTCTACTTGCTAGTTGATAACTAGTGTTCCCAACCCATGGTTTCCCCCAGTGACCATTTGTGACTCGTGTTATGAGTTTTCAACGTTGACCACACACTGTGAAATCCGTTTGGTCATGGTTTGTGACATATGCCTACTTTGGTTTGTCACTGTACATGGTTACCAAACCGTGTCATTAGATATCGAAGGTCTTTGTGCTTTCTTGTTGACAGCTAGTGTTCTCGAACCATTGTTAGCCCCCTCTAACTATCTGTGACTCGTGTTGTGAGTTGTCAACATTGACCACATGAAGTGAAACTCTTTGGTCATGGTCAGTGACATATTCATACTTTGGTTGGTCACTGTGCATTGTAGCCATACTGTGCCACTGCATATTGAAGGTATTTGTACTTGCTATTCAATAACAAGTATTTAAAAACCATTTTCTTCCACTCTCACCATTTGTGACTCGTGTTATGAGTTGTCAATGTTTTCCACACATGGTGACATTCTTTGGTCATGGTCAGTGACATATGGTTGGTCATCGTGCATGGTATCCACACTGTGCCACAGCGTACTGAAGGTCATTGTGCTTGATAGTTGATACCCGGTGTTCCCAAACAATTGTTTCCCCCTCTGACTATTTGTGACTCGTATTATGAGTTGCCAACGTTGACCATACACAGCGGATTTATTTGGTCAAAGGCAGTAGATATGCCTACTTGGGTCAGTCATTGTGCATGGCAGCCACAATGTGCTACTACTGACTGAGGGTCGTTGCACTTGCTAGTTGAGAACTGACATTCCCGGACCATTGTTTCCCCCCTCTGACCGTTTGTGACTCGTGTTATGGTTGATGAACGTTCACAACCCATATTGAAATTATTTGGTAATGGTCAGTGACATGTGCCTAGGTTGGTTGTTTGGTGTGCATAGTAGCCACACCGTGCCACTGCTTATTGAAGTTATTTTTCCTTTATAGTCCATGCTTAGGGTTCCCAAATCATTGTCTCTCACTCTGACCATTCGTGACTCGTGTTATGAGTTGTCAATGTTGACCACACATAGTGGACTTCTTCCGTCATAGTCAATGACGTATTCATCCTTTGGTTGGTCACTGTGCAGGCTAGCCACACCGTGCCACTACTTGTTGAAGTTCTTCATACTTGCTAGTTGATAACTAGTGTTCCCAACCCATTTTTTCCCCCTCTAACCATTTGTGACTCGTGTGATGACATTTCAACGTTGACCACACACCGTGAAATTCGTTGGTCATGGTTAGTGACATATGCCTAGTTTGGTTTGTCAATGTACGTGGTTACCACGCCGTGTCACTACGTATTGAAGGTCTTTGTGCTTTATAGTTTATAGCTAGTGGTCCCAAACCATTGTTAGCCCCCTCTGACTATCAGTGACTCATGTTGTGAGTTGTCAATGCTGACCACATGAAGTGAAATTCGTTGGTCATGGTCAGTGACATATGCATAATTTGGTTGGTCACTGCGCATGGTAGCCACATTGTGCCACTGCACATTAAAGGTATTTGTACTTGCTAGTGGATAACTAGTATTCACAAACTATTATCTTCCACCCTGACAATTTGTGACTCGTGTTATGAGATGTCAAAGTTTACCACACTTAGTGACATTATTTGGTCATGGTCAGTGATATATGCATACTTTGGTTGGTCAGTGTGCATTGTAGCCACACTGTGCCATTACATATTGAAGGTATTTGTAGTTGCTAGTCGATAACTAGTATTCACAAGTGGTTATCTTCCACCCTGACCATTTGTGACTCGTGTTATGAGTTGTCAAAGTTTACCACACATAGTGACATTATTTGGTCATGGTCATTGACATATGCCTACTTTGGTTGGTCATCGTGCATGGTATCCACACCGTGCCACAGCAGATTAAAGCTCCTTGTGCTTCATATTTGATACTTGGTGTTCCCAACCCATTGTTTCCCCCTCTGACCACTTGTGACTCGTATTGTGAGTTGTCAACGTTGACCATACACTGCGGATTTCTCTCGTCAAAGGCAGTACATATGCCTACTTTGGTCGATCATTATGCATGGTAGCCACACCGTGCTACTACTGACTGAAGGTGGTTGTACTTGCTAGTTGAGAACTGATATTCCCATAGCATAGTTTCCTCCCCTGACCGTTTGTGACTCGTGTTATGGTTGGTCAACGTTGACCACCCATATTGAAATTCTCTGGTCATGGTCAGTGACATATGCCTAGTTTGGTTGATTGGTGTGCATAGTAGCCAAACCGTGCCACTACGTATTGAAGTTCTTTCTCCTTTCTAGTCAACACAGAGGGTTGCCAAACCATTGTCTCTCCCTCTGACCATTTGTGACTAGTGTTATGAGTTGTCAATGTTGACCACACATAGTGGACTTCTTCGGTCATAGTCAGTGATGTATGCATCCTTTGGTTGGTCACTGTGCACGCTAGCCACACCTTGCCACTACTTGTTGAAAATCTTTCTACTTGCTAGTTGATAACTGGTGTTCCGAACCCATGGTTTCCCCCACTGACCATTTGTGACTCATGTTATGAGTATTCAATGTTGACCACACGCTGTGAAATCCGTTTGGTCATGGTTTGTGACATATGCCTACTTTGGTTTGTCACCGTACATGGTTACCACGCCGTGTCATTACGTATTGAAGGTCTTTGTGCTTTCTTGTTGACAGCTAGTGTTCCCAAACCATTGTTAGTTCCCTCTGACTATCTGTGACTCGTGTTGTGAGTTGTAACTGTTGACCACATGAAGTGAAAGTCTTTGTTCATGGTCAGTGGCATATGTATACTTTGGTTGGTCACTGTGCATTGTAGCCACACAATGCCACTGCATATTGAAGGTATTTGTACTTGCTGTTCGATAACTAGTATTTAGAAACCATTATCTTCCACCTTGACCATTTGTGACTTGTGTTATGAGTTGTCAATGTTTACCACACATGGTGACATTCTTTGGTCATGGTCAGTTACATATGGTTGGTCATCTTGCATTGTATCCACACCGTGCCACAACGCATTGAAGATCCTTGTGCTTGCTATTTGATACTTGGTGTTCCCAAACCATTGGTTCCCCCTCTGGCCATTTGTGACTCGTAGTATGAGCTGTCAACGTTGACCACAAACAACGGATTTATTTCGTCAAGGGCAGTACATATGCCTACTTTGGTCAGTCATTGTGCATGGTAGCCACACCGAGCTACTACTGACTGAAGGTCGTTGTACTTGCTAGTTGAGAACTGATTCTCCCATAGCATTGTTTCCTCCCCTGACCATTTGTGACTCGTGTTATGGTTGGTCAACGTTGACCACCCATATTGAAATTCTCTGGTCATGGTGAGTGACATATGCCTAGTTTGGTTGTTTGGTGTGCATATTAGCCACACCGGGCCACTACGTATTGAAGTTCTTTTTCGTTTCTAGTGGATGCATAGGGTTCTTAAACCATTGTCTCCCCCTCTCACCATTTGTGACTCGTGTTATGAATTGTCAATGTTGACCACACATAGTGATCTTCTTCGGTCATAGTCAGTGACGTATGCATCCTTTGGTTTGTCACTGTGCACGCTAGCCACACCGTGCCACTACTTGTTGACAACCTTTCTACATGCTAGTTGGTAACTAGTGTTCCCAACCCATGGTTTCCCCCACTGACCATCTGTGACTCGTGTTATGAGTTTTCAACATTGACCACACACTGTGAAATCCGTTTGGTCATGGTTAGTGACGTATGCCTACTTTGGTTTTTCCCTGTACATGGTTACCACGCCGTGTCAGTACGTATCGAATGTCTTTGTGCGTTTTAGTTGATAGCTAGTGTTCCCAAACAGTTGTTAGCCCCTCTGGATATCTGTGACTCGTGTTGTGAGTTGTCAACATTGACCACATTAAGTTAAATTCTTTGGTCATGGTCAGTGACATATGCATACTTTGGTTGGTCATTGTGCATTGTAGCCACACTGTGCCACTACATATCGGAGGTATTTATACTTGCTAGTCGACCACTAGTATTTAGAAACCATCATCTTCCACCCTGATCATTTGTGACTCGTATTATGAATTGTCAAAGTTTACCACACTTAGTGCCATTATTTGGGCATGGTCATTGACATATGCCTACTTTGGTTGGTCATCGTGCATGGTATCCACACCGTGCCACAACGTATTGAAGCTCCTTGTGCTTGCTATTTGATACTTGGTGTTACCAAACCATTGTTTCCCCCTCTGACCATTTGTAACTCGTATTATGAGTTGTCAACGTTGACCACACACAGCGGATTTCTTTGGTCAAAGGCAGTACATATGCCTACTTTGGTCGGTCATTGTGCATGGTAGCCACACCGTGCTACTACTGACTGAAGGTCGTTGTACTTTCTAGTTGAGAACTGATATTCCCATAGCATAGTTTCCTCCCCTGACCGTTTGTGGCTCGTGTTATGGTTGGTCAACGTTGACTACCCATATTGAAATTCTCTGGTCATGATCAGTGACATATGCCTAGTTTGGTTGTCTGGTGTGCATATGAGCCACACCGTGCCACTACGTATTGAAGTTCTTTGCCCTTTCTAGTCAATGCATATGGTTCCCAACCCTTTCTCTGGCCATTTTTGAATCGTGTTATGAGTTGTAAATGTTGACCACACATAGTGGACTTTTTCGGTCATAGTCAGCGACGTATGCATGCTTTGGTTGGTCACCGTGTACGCTATCCATACCGTGCCACTGCTTGTTGAATGTCTTTGTACTTGCTAGTTGATAACTAGTGTTCCCAACCCATTGTGTCCCCCTCTGACCATTTGTGACTCGTGTTATGCATTTTCAACGTTGACCACACACTGCGAAATTCTTTTGGTCATGGTTAGTGACATGTGCCTACTTTGGTTTGTCACTGTACATGGTTACCACGCCGTGTCACTACGTATCGAAGGTCTCTGTGCTTTCTAGCTGATAGCTAGTGTTCCCAAACCATTGTTACGCCCCTCTGAATATCCGTGACTCATGTTGTGAGTTGTCGACATTAACCACGTGAAGTGAAATTCTTTGGTCATGGTCAGTGACATATGCATACTTTGGTTGGTCACTGTGCATTGTAGCCACACTGTGCCACTACATATTGAAGGTATTTGTACTTGCTAGTCGATAACTAGTATTTAGAACCCATTATCTTCCACTCTGACCATTTGTGACTCATGTTGTGAGTTGTCGACATTAACCACGTGAAGTGAAATTCTTTGGTCATGGTCAGTGACATATGCATACTTTGGTTGGTCACTGTGCATTGTAGCCACACTGTGCCACTACATATTGAAGGTATTTGTACTTGCTAGTCGATAACTAGTATTTAGAACCCATTATCTTCCACTCTGACCATTTGTGACTCGTGTTATGAGTTGTCAAATTTTACCACACATGGTGACATTCTTTGGTCATGGTCAGTGACATATGCCTACTTTGGTTGGTCATCGTGCATGGTATCCACACTGTGCCACACCGTACTGAAGATCATTGTGATTGCTAGTTGTACCTGGTGTTCCCAAAAAATTATTTCCCCCTCTGACTATTTGTGACTCGTATTATGAGTTGTCGACATTGACCATACACAGCGGATTTCTTTGGCCAAAGGCAGTACATATGCCTGCTTTGGTCGGTCATTGTGCATGGTAGCCACACCGTGCTACTACTGATTGAAGGTTGTTGTACTTGCTAGATAATAACAGATATTCCCGGACCATTGTGTCCCCCTCTGACCGTTTGTGACTTGTGTTATGGTTGGTGAACATTGACCACCCATATTGAAATTCTTTGGTCATGGTCAGTGACATATGCCTAGTTTGGTTGTTTGGTGTGCATAGTAGCCACACCGTGCCACTACGTATTGACGTTATTTGTCCTTTATAGTCAATGCATTGGGTTCCCAAACCATTGTCTCTCCCTCTGACCATTCGTGACTCGTGTTATGAGTTGTCAATGTTGACCACACATAGTGGAATTCTTCAGTCATATTCAGTGAGGTATTCATCATTTGGTTGGTCACTGTGTACGCTAGCCACACCATGCCACTACTTGTTGTAGTTCTTCATACTTGCTAGTTGATAACTAGTGTTCCCAACCCATTGTCTCCCCCTCTGTCCATTTGTGACTCGTGTGATGAGTTTCCAACATTGACCACCCATATTGAAATTTTTTGGTCATGGTTAGTGACATATGCCTAGTTTGGTTTGTCACTGTACGTGGTTACCACGCCGTGTCACTACGAATTGAAGGTCTTTGTGCTTTCTAGCTGATAGCTAGTGTTCCCAGATCATTGTTACCCTCCTCTGACTATCAATGAATCGTGTTGTGAGCTGTCATCGCTGACCACACAAAGTGAAATTCGTTGGTCATGGTCAGTGACATATGCATACTTTGGTTGGTCACTGCGCATGGTAGCCACGCTGTGCCACTACATATTAAAGGTATTTGTACTTGCGAGTCGATAGCTGATATTCACAAACCATTATCTTCCACCCTGCCCATTTGCGACTCGTGTTATAAGTTGTCAATGTTTACCACACTTAGGTACATTATTTGGTCATGGTCATTGACATATGCGTACTTTGGTTGGCCATCGTGCATGGTATCCACACCGTGCACAAGGAATTGAAGCTCCTTGTGCTTGCTATTTGATACCTGGTGTTCCCAAACCAATGTTTCCCCCTCTGACCATTTGTGACTCCTATTATGAGTTGTCAACGCTGACCACACACAGCGGATTTCTTTGGTCAAAGGTAGTACATGTGCCTACTTTGGTCGGTCATTGTGCATGGTAGCCACACCGTGCTACTACTGACTGACGTTCGTTGTACTTGCTAGTTGAGAACTGATATTCCCATAGCATAGATTCCTCCCCTGACCGTTTGTGACTCGTGTTATGGTTGGTCAACGTTGACCACCCATATTGAAATTCACTGATCATGGTCAGTGACATATGCCTAGTTTGGTTGTTTGGTGTGCATATTAGCCACACCATGCCACTACGTATTGACGTTCTTTGTCGTTTCAAGTCGATACATAGGGTTCCCAAACCATTTTCTCTCCCTCTGACCATTTGTGACTCGTGTTATGAGTTGTCAATGTTGACCACACATAGTGGACTTCTTCAGTCATAGTCAGTGACGTATGCATCCTTTGGTTGGTCACAGTGCACGCTAGCCACACCGTGCCACTACTTGTTGAAAATCTTTCTACTTTCTAGTTGATAACTAGTGTTCCCAACCCATGGTTTTCCCCACTGACCATTTGTGACTCGTGTTATGAGTTTCCAACGTTGACCACACGCTGTGAAATCCGTTTGGTCATGGTATGTGACATATGCCTACTTTGGTTTGTCACTGTACATGGTTACCATGGCGTGTCATTACGTATCGAAGGTCTTTGTGCTTTCTTGCTTTCAGCTAGTGTTCCCAAACCATTGTTAGCCCCCTCTGACTATCTCTGACTCGTGTTGTGAGTTGTCAACATTGACCACATGAAGTGAAATTCTATGGTCATGGTCAGTGACATATGCATACTTTGGTTGGTCACTGTGCATTGTACCCACACTGTGCCACTTCACATTGAAGGTATTTGTACTTGCTAGTCGATAACTAGTATTTAGAAACCATTATCCTCCACTCTGACCATTTGTGACTCGTGTTATGAGTTGTCAAAGTTCACCACACATGGTGACATTTTTTTGGTCATGGTCAGTGACGTATGGTTGGTCATCGTGCATTGTATCCACACCGTTCCACAACGTGCTGAAGGTCATTGTGCTTGCTAGTTGATACCTGGTGTTCCCAAACAAGGGTTTCCCCCTCTGACTATTTGTGACTCGTATTATGAGTTGCCAGCGTTGACCATACACAGCGGATTTCTTTGGTCAAAGGCAGAACATATGCCTACTTTGGTCAGTCATTGTGCATGGCAGCCACACAGTGCTACTACTGACTGAAGGTCGTTGTACTTGCTAGTTGAGAACTGAAATTCCTGGACCATTGTTTCCCCCTCTGACCGTTTGTGACTCGTCTTATGGTTGGTGAACGTTGACCACCCATATTGAAATTATTTGGTCATGGTCAGTGACATATGCCTAGTTTGGTTGTTTGGTGGGCATAGTAGCCACACCGTGCCACTACGTATTGAAGTTATTTGTCCTTTCTAGTCCATGCATAGGGTTCCAAAACCATTGTCTCCCCCTTTGACCATTCGTGAGTCGTGTTATGAGTTGTCAATGTTGACCACACATAGTGGACTTCTTCCGTCATAGTCATGGACGTATTCATCCTTTGGTTGGTCACTCTGCACGCTAGCCACACTGTGCCACTACTTGTTGAAGTTCTTCATACTTGCTAGTTGATAACTAGTGTTCCCAACCCATTGTTTCCCCCTCTGACCATTTGTGACTCGTGTGATGAGTTTTCAACACTGACCATACACTGTGAAATTCGTTTGGTCATGGTTAGTGACCTATGCCTAGTTTGGGTTGTCACTGTACATGGTTACCACGCCGTGCCACTACGTATTGGAGGTCTTTGTGCTTTCTAGTTGATAGCTAGTGTTCCCAAACCATTGTTACCCCCCTCTGACTATCAGTGACTCGTGTTGTGAGTTATCAACGCTGACCACACGAAGTGAAATTCGTTAGTCATGGTCAGTGGCACATGGATACTTTGGTTGGTCACTGCGCATGATAGCCACGCTGTGCCACTACAAATTAAAGGTATCTGTACTTGCTAGAGGATAACTAGTACTCACAAACCATTATCTTCCACCCTGACCATTTGTGACTCGTGTTATGAGTTGTCAGAGTTTACCACACTTAGTGACATTATTTGGTCATGGTCAGTGACACATGCATACTTTGGTTGGTCACTGTGCATTGTAGACACACTCTACCACTACATATTGAAGGTAGTTGTACTTGCTAGTCGATAGCTAGTATTCACAAACGATTATCTTCCACCCTGACCATTTGTGACTCGTGTTATGAGTTGTCAAAATTTACCACACTTAGTGACATTATTTGGTCATGGTCATTGACATATGCCTACTTTGGTTGGTCATCGTGCATGGTATCCACACCGTGCCACAACGCATTGAAGCTCCTTGTGCTTGCTATTTGATACTTGGTGTTCCCAAACCATTGTTTTTCCCTTCTGACCATTTGTGACTCGTATTATGAGTTGTCAACGTTGACCACACACAGCGGATTTCTTTGGTCAAAGGCAGTACATATGCCTACTTTGGTCGGTCATTGTGCATGGTAGCCACACCGTGCTACTACTGACTGAAGGTCGTTGTACCTGCTAGTTGAGAATTGATATTCCCATAGCATTGTTTCCTTTCCTGAACGTTTGTGACTTGTGTTATGGTTGGTCAACGTTGACCACCCATATTGAAATTTTCTGGTCATGGTCAGTGACATATGCCTAGTTTGGTTGTTTGGTGTGCATATTAGCCACACCGTGCTACTACGTATTGACGTTCTTTGTCCTTTCAAGTCGATACATAGGGTTCCCAAACCATTGTCTCTCCCTCTGACCATTTGTGACTCGTGTTATGGGTTGTCAATGTTGACCACACATAGTGGACTTCTTCGGTCATAGTCAGTGACGTATGCATCCTTTGGTTGGTCACTGTGCACGCTAGCAACACCATGCCACTGCTTGTTGAAAATCTTTCTACTTGCTAGTTCATAACTAGTGTTCCCAACCCATGGTTTTTCCCACTGACCATTTGTGACTCGTGTTATGAGTTTTCAACGTTGACCACACGCTGTGAAATCCATCAGGTCATAGTCATGGTCATTGACCAAAGAATTTCAATATGGGTGGTCAACGTTGACTCACCATAACACAAGTCACAAACGGTCAGGGAACGTTCACAACTCATAACACGAGTCACAAATGGTCAGAAGGGAAAACATGGGTTGGGAACACTACTTATCAACTAGGAAGTAGAAATATTTTCAACAAGTAGTGGCACGGTGTGGCTAGCGTGCACAGTGACCAGCCAAAGGGTGCATACGTCACTGACTATGACCGAAGAAGTCCACTATGTGTGGTCAACATTGACATCTCATTACACAAGTCACAAATGGCTAGAGGGAGAGACAATGGTCTGGGAACCCTATGTTTCGACTAGAAAGGACAAAGAACTTCAATACGTAGTGGCACGGAGTAGCTTATATGCACACCAAACAACCATACTAGGCATATGTAACTGACCATGACCAGAGAATGGGTTGGGACCATGGGTTCGGACCATGGGTTGGGAACACTAGTTATCAACCATCAAGTAGAAAGATTTTAAACAAGTAGTGGCACGGTGTGGCTAGCGTGCACAGTGACCAACCAAATGATGCACACGTCACTGATTATGACAGAAGAAGTCCACTATGTATGGTCAACATTGACAACTCATAACACGAGTCACAAATGGTCAGAGGGAGAGACAATGGTTTGGGAACCCAATGTATCGACTGGAAAGGACAAAGAACTTCAATACGTAGTGGCACGGTGTGGCTACTATGCATACTAAGCAACCAAACTAGGCATATGTCACTGACCATGATGAAAGAATTTCAATATGGGTGGTCAACATTCACCAACCATAACACGAGTCGCAAACGGTCAGAGGGGGAAACAATGGTCTGTGAATATCAGATGTCAACTAGCAAGTACAGCGACCTTCAATCAGTATAAGAATGGTGTGGCTACCATGCACAATGACCGACTTAAGTAGGCATATAAACTACCTTTGACCAAAGAAATCCGATGTGTGTGGTCAGCGTTGACAACTCATAATAGGAGTCACAAATGGTCAGAGGGGGGGAAAATTGGTTGGAAACACCAGGTATCAACTAGCAAGCACAAGGACCTTCAATAAGGGGTGGCACGGTGTGGATACCATGCACGATGACCAATCAAAGTAGGCATATGTCACTGACCATGACCAAATAATTTCATTAAGTGTGGTAAACTTTGACAACTCATAACACGCGTCACAAATGGTCAGGGTGGAAGAAAATGGTTTGTGAATACTATTTGCCGACTAGCAAGTACAAATGCCTTCAAAATGTAGTGGCACAGCGTGGCTACCATGCACAGTCACCAACCAAAGTATGCATACGTCACTGACCATGACCAACGAATTTCACTTCATGTGGTCAACGTTGACAACTCACAACACGAGTCACTGATAGTGAGAGGAGGGTAACAATGGTTTGGGAACATTAGCTATCAACTAGAAGGAACAAAAACCTTCAATACGTAGTAACGCGGCGTGGTAACCACGTACAGTGACAAACCAAACTAGGCATATGTCACTAATCATGACCAACGAATTTCACGGTGTGTGGTCAACGTTTAAAACTCATCACACGAGTCACAAATGCTCAGAGGGGGAAACAATGGCTTGGGAACACTAGTTATCAACTAGCAAGTATGAAGAGCTTCAACAAGTAGTGGCACGGTGTGGCTAGCATGCACAATGACCAACCAACGGATGAATACGTCACAGAATATGACGGAAGAAGTCCACTATGTGTGGTCAACATTGACAACTCATAAGACAAGTCACGAATGGTCAGAGGGAGAGACAATGGTTTAGGAACCCTATGCATGGACTAGAAAGGACAAATAACTTCAATACGTAGTGGCACAGTGTGGCTACTATGCACACCAAACAAACAAACTAGGCATATGTCACTGACCATGACCAAATAATTTCAATATGGGTGGTCAACGTTCGCCAACCATAACACGAGTCACAAACGGTCAGAGGGGGAAACAATGGTCCGGGAATATCAGTTCTCAACTAGCACGTACAACGACCTCCAGTCAGTAGTAGCACGGTGTGGCTGCCATGCACAATTATCGACCAAAGTAGGCATATGTACTGCCGTTGACCAACGAATTCCGCTGTGTATGGTCAACGTTGGCAACTCACAATACGAGTCACAAATATTCTGAAGGGGAAATCATTGTTTGGGAACACCAGGTATCAAGTAGCAAGCACAATGACCTTCAGTACGTTGTGGCATGGTGTGGATACCATGCAGGATGACCAAACAAATGTCACTGACCATGACCAAAGAATGTCACCATGTGTGGTAATCTTTGACAACTCATAACACAAGTCACAAATGGTCAGAGTGGAAGATAATGGTTTCTAAATACTAGTTATCGACAAGAAAGTACTAATACCTTCAATATGCAGTGGCACAGTGTGGCTACAATGCACAGTGACCAACCAAAGTATGCATATGTCACTGACCATGACCAAATAATTTCCCTTCATGTGGTCAATGTTGACAACTCACAACACGAGTCACAGATAGTCAGAGGGGGCTAACGATGGTTCGGGAACACTAGCTGTCAACAAGAAATACCTTTGATACGTAATGACACAGTGAGGTAACCATGTACAGTGACAAACCAAAGTAGGCATATGTCACAAACCATGACCAAACGGATTTCACAGTGTGTGGTCAACGTTGAAAACTCATAACACGAGTAACAAATGGTCAGTGGGGGAAACCATGGGTTGGTAACACTAGATATCAACTAGCAAGTAGAAAGATTTTCAACAAGTAGTGGCACAGTGTGGCTAGCGTGCACAGTGACCAACCAAAGGATGCACACGTCACTGACTATGACCGAAGAAGTCCACTATGTATGGTCAACATTGACAACTCATAACACGAGTCACAAATGGTCAGAGGGGGAAACAATGGGTTGGGAACACTAGTTATCAACTAGCAAGTAGAAAGATTTTCAACAAGTAGTGGCACAGTGTGGCTAGCGTGCACAGTGACCAACCAAAGGATGCACACGTCACTGACTATGACCGAAGAAGTCCACTATGTATGGTCAACATTGACAACTCATAACACGAGTCACAAATGGTCAGAGGGAGAGATTATGGTTTGGGAATCATATGTATTGACTAGAAAGGACAAAGAACTTCAATACGCAGTGGCACGGTGTAACTACTATGCACACGAAACAACCAAACTAGGCATATGTCACTGACCATGACCAAATAATTTCAATATGGGTGGTCAACATTCACCAACCATAACACGAGTCACAAACGGTCAGAGGGGGAAACAACGGTCTGTGAACATCAGTTCTCAACTAGCAAGTACAGGGACCTTTAATCAGTATAAGCACAGTGTGGCTACCATGCACAATGACCGACCAAAGTCGGCATATGTACTACCTTTGGCCAAAGAAATCCGATGTGTGTGGTCAGCATTGACAACTCATAATAGGAGTCACAAACGGTCAGAGGGGGAGACAGGTGTTTGGGAACACCAGGTATCAACTAGCAAGCACAAGGACCTTCAATAAGTTGTGGCACGGTGTGGATACCATGCACGATGACCAACCAAAGTAGACATATGTCACTGACCATGACCAAATAATTTCACTAAGTGTGGTAAACGTTGACAACTCATAACACAAGTCACAAATGGTCAGGGTGGAGGATAATGGTTTGTGAATACTAGTTATCGACTAGCAAGTACAAACAAATATGTAGTGGCACAGCGTGGCTACAATGCACAGTGACCAACCAAAGTATGCATATGTCACTGACCATGATCAACAAATTTCACTTCATGTGGTCAGCTTTGACAACTCACAACACGAGTCACTGATAGTCAGAGGGGGGTAACAATGGTTCGGGAATACTAGCTATCAACCAGAAAGCACAAAGTCCTTCAATACGTAGTGACACGGCCTGGTAACCACGCACAGTGAAAACCCAAACTAGGCATATGCCACTAACCATGACCAACGAATTTCACGGTGTGTGCTCAACGTTGAAAACTCATCACACGAGTCACAAATGGTCAGAGGGGGAAACAATGGGTTGGGACCACTAGTTATCAACTAGCAAGTATGAAGAACTTCAACAAGTAGTGGCACGGTGTGGCTATCATGCACAATGACCAACGAAAGGATGAATACGTCACTGACTATGACGGATGAAGTCCACTATGTGTGGTCAACATTGACAACTCATAACACGAGGCACGAATGGTCAGAGGGAGACACAATGGTTTGGGAACCCTATGCATGGACTAGAAATGACAAATAACTTCAATGCGTAGTGGCACGGTGTGGCTACTATGCACACCAAACAACCAAACTAGGCATATGTCACTGACCATGACCAAAGAATTTCTATATGGGTGGTCAACGTTCACCAACCATTACACAAGTCACAAATGGTCAGAGGGGGAAACAATGGTCCGGGAATATCAGCTCTCAACTAACAAGTACAACGACCTTCAATCAGTAGTAGCACAGTTTGGCTACCGTGCACAATGACCGACCAAAGTAGGCATATGTACTGCCTTTGACCAAAGAAATCCATTGTGTTTGGTCAACGTTGGCAACTCATAATACAAGTGACAAATAGTCAGAGGGTGAAACCATTGTTTGGGAACACCAGGTATCAACTAGCAAGCACAATGTTCTTCAGTACGCTGTGGCACGGTGTGGATACCATGCACGATGACCAACCATATGTCACTGACCATGACCAAAGAATGTCACCATGTGTGGTAAACTTTGACAACTCATAACACGAGTCACAAATGGTCAGAGTGGAAGATAATGGTTTCTAAATACTAGTTATTGACTAGCAAGTACAAATACCTTCAATATGCAGTGGCACAGTGTGGCTACAATGCACAGTGACCAACCAAAGTATGCATATGTCACTGACCATGACCAAAGAATTTCACTTCATGTGGTCAATNCAAATAGTCAGAGGGGGAAACAATTGTTTGGGAACACCAGGTATCAACTAGCAAGCACAATGACCTTCAGTACGTTGTGGCACGGTGTGGATACCATGCACGATGACCAACCATATGTCACTGACCATGACCAAAGAATGTCACCATGTGTGGTAAACTTTGACAACTCATAACACGAGTCACAAATGGTCAGAGTGGAAGATAATGGTTTCTAAATACTAGTTATTGACTAGCAAGTACAAATACCTTCAATATGCAGTGGCACAGTGTGGGTACAATGCACAGTGACCAACCAAAGTATGCATATGTCACTGACCATAACGAAAGAATTTCACTTCATGTGGTCAATGTTGACAACTCACAGCACAAGTCACATCTAGTCAGAGGGGGCTAACAATGGTTCGGGAACACTAGCTGTCAACAAGAAAGCACAAAGACCTTTGATACGTAATGACACGGCGTGGTAACCATGTACAGTGACAACCCAAAATTGGCACATGTCACAAACCATGGCCAAACGGATTTCACAGTGTGTGATCAACGTTGAAAACTCATACCACGAGTCACAAATGGTCTGTGGGAGAAACCATGGGTTGGGAACACTAGTTATCAACTAGCAAGTAGAAAGATTAACAACAAGCCGTGGCACGGTGTGGCTAGCGTGCATAGTGACCAACCAATGGATGCACGCGTCACTGACTATGACCGAAGAAGTCCACTATGTATGGTCAACATTGACAACTCATAACACGAGTCACAAATGGTCAGAGGGAGAGACAATGGTTTGGGAACCTTATGTATCAACCCGAAAGGACAAAGAATTTCAATATGTAGTGGCACGGTGTGGCTACTATGCACACCAAACAACCAAATTAGGCATATGTCACCGACCATGATGAAAGAATTTCAATATGGGTGGTCAACATTCACCAACCATAACACGAGTCACAAACGGTCAGAGGGGGAAACAATTGTCTGTGAATATCAGTTCTCAACTAGCAAGTATAGCGACCTTCAATCAGTATAAGCACGGTGTGGCTACCATGCACAATGACCGACCAAAGTAGGCATATGTACTGCCTTTTACTTAAGAAATATGCTGAGTGTGGTCAGCATTGACAACTCATAATAGGAGTCACAAATGGTCAGAGGGGGAGACAGTGGGTTGGGAACACCAGGTATCAACTAGCAAGCACACGGACCTTCAAGAAGTTGTGGCACGGGGTGGATACCATGCACGATGACCAACCAAAGTAGGCATATGTCACTGACCATGACCAAATAATTTCACTAAGTGTGGTAGATTTGACAACTCATAACACGAGTCACAAATGGTCAGGGTGCACGATAATGGTTTTTGAGTACTAGTTATAGACTAGAAAGTACAAATACCTTCAAAATGTAGTGGCACAGCGTGGCTACCATGCACAGTGACAAACCAAAGTATGCATATGTCACTGACCATGACCAACGAATTTGACTTCATGTGGTCAGCGTTGACAACTCACAACACGAGTCACTGATAGTCAGAGGGCGGTAACAATGGTTTGGGAACACTAGCTATCAACTAGAAAGCACAGAGACCTTCAATACGTAGTGACAAGGCGTGGTAACCACGTACAGTGACAAACCAAACTAGGCATACGTCACTAACCATGACCAACAAATTTCACGGTGTGTAGTCAACGTTGAAAACTCATCACACGAGTCAGAAATGGTCAGAGGGGGAAACAATGGGCTGGGAACACTAGTTATCAACTAGCAAGTATGAATAACTTCAACCAGTAGTGGCACGGTGTGGCTAGCATGCACAATGACCAACCAAAGGATGAATACGTCACTGACTATGACGGAAGAAGTCCACTATGTGTGGTCAACATCAACAACTCATAACATGAGTCACGAATGGTCAGAGGGAGAGACAATGGTTTAGGAACCCTATGCATGGACTAGAAAGAACAAATAACTTCAATACGTAGTGGCACGGTGTGGATACTATGCACACCAAACAACCAGACTAGGTATATGTCACTGACCATGACCAAATACTTTCAATATGAGTGGTCAACGTTCACCAACCATAACACGAGTCACGAACGGTCAGAGGGTGAAACAATGGTCCGGGAATATCAGTTCTGAAATAGCAAGTACAACGACCTTCAGTCAATAGTAGCACGGTGTGGCTGCCATGCACAATGACCGACCAAAGTAGGCATATGTACTGCCTTTGACCAACGAAATCCGCTGTGTATGGTCAATGTTGGCAACACATAATACGAGTCACAAATAGTCAGAGGGGGGAAACAATTGTTTGGGAACACCAGGTATTAACTAGCAAGCACAATGACATTCATTACGTTGTGGCACGATGTGGATACCATGCACGATGACCAACCACATGACACTGACCATGACCAAAGAATGTCACCATGTGTGGTAAACTTTGTCAACTCATAACACGAGTGACAGATGGTCAGAGTGGAAGATAATGGTTTATAAATACTAGTTATCGAAAAGCAAGTACAAATACCTTGAATAGTGTATTCTAGTGTATTCAAGTAACGGTTGTACAACACACAACCCAGCTACACAACCCCAATACACTTGTTGCTTCTTGGGGGGGGGGGGAGGGAGATGGGGTCCCGACTATGTAGTTACTAATGTGCAATATGGTTTCCGCACATATGGATGTCATCGACTAGTCGACGGTCGTTGATCATGGATTTTTATCATTGTATAGACGATCAAGCGTACATCGTCAATCGTCGATCCTCATAGATCGATGGTCGATGAGTGTCTATTGACATCTTCTCAAAATACACTTTGTGTACTTTTCAGGTGTCCGTTAGATACACTTACCATATACACTCCCCCAATACACTTTACCCCATGGGGGAGGGGGAGGGAGATCTTCGGCTCCCATGTTGCCCCTCCCTCCCAAAACAGGTATAGTGTATTAGGAGAGTGTATATGATGTGTGTATCTGACGGACACATGAAAAAAACACTAAGTGTATAGTACACTTAGTGTATTCAAGTAACGGTTGTACAATACACAA
>SZWC01000117.1:537767-558075 GCA_023375785.1 Penium margaritaceum | reverse complement strand
TGGTCAACATTGACAACTCATAACACGAGTCACAAATGGTCAGAGGGAGAGACAATGGTTTGGGAACCCTATGTATCGACTAGAAAGGACAAAGAACTTCAATATGTAGTGGCACGGTGTGGCTACTATGCACACCAGACAACCAAACTAGGCATATGTCACTGACCATGGCCAAAGAATTTCAATATGGGTGGTCAACATTCACCAACCATAACACGAGTCACAAACGGTCAGAGGGCGAAACAATGGTCTGTGAATATCAGTTCTCAACTAGCAAGTACAGCGACCTTCAATCAGTATAACCACGGTGTGGCTGCCATGCACAATGACCGACCAAAGTATGCATATGTACTACCTTTGATCAAAGAAATCCGCTGTGTGTGGTTAGCGTTGACAACTCATAATAGGAGTCACTAATGGTCAGAGAGGGAGACAATGGTTTGGGAACACAAGGTATCAACTAGCAAGTACAAGGAACTTCAATAAGTTGTGGCACGGTGTGGATACCATGCACGATGACCAACCAACGTAGGCATATGTCACTGACCATGACCAAATAATTTCACTAAGTGTGGTAAACTTTGACAACTCGTAATACGAGTCACAAATGATCAGGGTGGAAGATAATGGTTTGCGAATACCATTTATCGACTAGCAAGTACCAATACCTTCAATATGTAGTGGCACAGCATTGCTACCATGCACAGTGACCAACCAAAGTATGCATATGTCACTGACCATGACCGACGAAATTCACTTCATATGGTCAATGTTGACAACTCACAACACGAGTCACTGATAGTGATAGGAGGGTTACAATGGTTTGAGAACACTAGCTATCAACTAGAGAGCACAAAGAACTTCAATAGGTAGTGACACGGCGTGGTAACCACGTACAGTGACAAAGAAAACTAGGCATATGTCACAAACCATGACCGAAGAATTTCAATATGGGTAGTCAACGTTCATAACCTATAACATGAGTCACAAATGGTCAGAGGGGGAAACCATGGGTTGGGAACACTAGTTATCACCTAGCAATTATACAGATTTTCGACAAGTAGTGGCACGGTGTGGCTAGCGTGCACAGTGACCAACCAAAGGATGCATACGTCACTGACTATGACCGAAGAAGTCCACTATGTGCGGTTAACATTGACAACTCATAACACGAGTCACAAATGGTCAGAGGGAGAGACAATGGTTTGGGAACCCTATGTATCGACTAGAAAGGACAAAGAACTTCAATACGTAGTGGCACGGTATGGCTAATATGCACACCAAACAACCAAACTAGGAATATGTCACTGACCATGACCAGAGAATTTCAAGATGGGTGGTCAACGTTGACCAACCATAACACGAGTCACAAACGGTCAGGGGAGGAAACAATGCTATTGGAATATCAGTTCTTAACTAGCAAGTACAACGACCTTCAGTCAGTAGTAGCACTGTGTGCCTACCATGCACAATGGCTGACCAAAGTAGGCATATGTACTGCCTTTGACCAAAGACATCTGCTGTGTGTGGTCAACGTTGACAACTCATAATACGAGTCACAAATGGTCAGAGGGTGAAAAATTGGTTTGGGAACACCAAATATCAAACAGCAAGCACAAAGAGCTTCAATACATTGCAGCACAGTGTGGATACCATGCATGATGACCAACCAAAATATGCATATTTCAATGACCATGACCAAATAATGTCACCAACTGTGGTAAACTTTGACAACTCATAACACGAGTCACAAATGGTCAGAGTAGAAGATAATCGTTTGTGAATAGTAGTTATGGATTGGCAAGTACAAATACCTTCAATATGTTGTGGCAAAGTGTGGCTACAATGCACAGTGACCAACCAAAGTATGCATATGTCACTGACCACGACCAAATAATGTCACTAAGTGTGGTAAAAGTTGACACCTCATAACACGAGTCACAAATGGTCAGGGAGGAAGATAATGGTTTGTGAATACTATTTATCGACTAGAAAATACAAATACCTTCAAAATTTAGTGGCAGAGCGTGGCTACCATGCACAATGACCAACCAAAGTATGCATATGTCACTGACCATGACCAACGAATTTCACTTCATGTCGTCAGCGTTGACAACTCACAACACGAGTCACTGATAGTCAGAGGGGGGTCACAATGGGTTGGGAACACTAACTACTAACTAGAAAGCACGAATACCTTTATTACGTAGAGACATGGCGTGGTAACCACGTACAGTGACAAACCAAACTAGGCATATGTCACTAACCATGACCAACGAATTCCACGGTGTGTGGTCAACATTGAAAACTCATCACACGAGTCACAAGTGGTCAGAGGGGGAAACATTGAGTTGGGAACACTATTTATCAACTAGCAAGTATGAAGAAATTCAACAAGTAGAGGCACGGTGTGGCTAGCATGCAGAAAGACCAACCAAAGGATGAATGCGTCACTGACTACGACGGAATATGTCCACTATGTGTGGTCAACATTGACAACTCATAACACGAGTCACGAATGGTCAGAGGGAGAGACAATGGTTTGGGAACCCTATGCATGGACTAGAAAGGACAAATAACTTCAATACGTAGTGGCACGGTGTGGCTAGCGTGCACAGTGACCAACCAAAGGATGCATACGTCACTGCTTATGACCGAAGAAGTCCACTATGTGTGGTCAACATTGACAACTCATAACACGAGGGACGAATGGTCAGAGGGAGAGACAATGGTTTGGGAACCCTATGCATGGACTAGAAAGGACAAATAACTTCAATACGTAGTGGCACGGTGTGGCTACTATGCACACCAAACAACCAAACTAGGCATATGTCACTGACCATGACCAAATAATTTTAATATGGGTGGTCAACGTTCACCAACCATAACACGCATCACAAACGGTCAGAGGGGGAAACAATGGTCCGGGAATATCAGTTATCAACTAGCAAGTATAACGACCTTCAGTCAGTAGTAGCACGGTGTGGCTGCCATGCACAATGACCGACCAAAGTAGGCATATGTACTGCCTTAGACCAAAGAAATCCGCTGTGTATGGTCAACGTTGGCAAATCATAATACAAGTCACAAATAGTCAGAGGGGGGAACAATTGTTTGGGAACACCAGGTATCAACTAACAAGAACAATGACCTTCAGTACGTTGTGGCACGGTGTGGATACCATGCACGATGACCAACCATATGTCACTGACCATGACCAAAGAATGTCACCATGTGTGGTAAACTCTGACAGCTCATACCACGAGTCACAAATGGTCAGATTGGAAGATAATGGTTTCTAAATACTAGTTATCGTCTAGCAAGTGCAAATACCTTCAATATGCAGTGGCACAGTGTGGCTACAATGCACAGTGACCAACCAAAGCATGCATATGTCACTGACCATGACCAAACAATTTCACTTAATGTGGTCAATGTTGACAACTCACAACACGAGACACAGATAGTCATAGGGCGCTAACAATGGTTCGGGAACACTAGCTATCAACAAGAAAGCACAAAGACCTTTGACACGTAATGACACGGCGTGGTAACCATGTATAGTGACAACCCAAAGTAGGCATATGTCACAAACCATGACCAAACGGATTTCACAGCGTGTGGTCAACGTTCAAAACTCATAACACGAGTCACAAATGGTCAGTGGGGGAAACCATGGGTTGTGAACACTAGTTATCAACTAGCAAGTAGAAAGATTTTCAACAAGTAGTGGCACGGTGTGGCTAGCGTGCACAGTGACCAACCAAAGTATGCACACGTCAATGACTATGACCGAAGAAGTCCACTATGTATGGTCAACATTGACAGCTCATAACACGAGTCACGAATGGTCAGAGGGAGAGACAATGGTTTAGGAACCCTATGTATCGACTATAAAGGACAAAGAACTTCAATACATAGTGGCACGGTGTGGATACTATGAACACAAAACAACCAAACTAGGCATATGTCACTGATCATGACCAGAGAATTTCAATATTGGTGGTCAACGTTGACCAACCATAACTCGAGTCACAAATAGTCAGGGGAGGAAACAATGCTATGGGAATATCAGTTCTCAACTAGCAAGTACAACGACCTTCAGTCAGTAGTAGCACCGTGTGGCTACCATGCACGATGACCGACCAAAGTAGGCATATGTACTGCATTTGACCAAAGAAATCCGCTGTGTGTGGTCAACATTGACAACTCATAATACAAGTCACAAAAGGTCAGAGGGGGAAACAATGGTTTGGGAACACCAAGTATCAAATAGCAAGCAAAAGGAGCTTCAATACGTTGTGGCACGGTGCGGATACCATGCACGATGACCAACCAAAGTACGCATATGTCAATGACCATGACCAAATAATGTCACTAAGTGTGGTAAACTTTGACAACTCATAACACGAGTCACAAATGGTCAGGGTGGAATATAATTTTTTGTGAATACTAGTTATCGGCTAGCAAGTACAAACACCTACAATATGGAGTGGCACAGTGTAGCTACAATGCACAGTGACTAACCAAATTATGCACATGTCACCGACCATGACCAAAGAATCTCACTTCATGTGGTCAATGTTGACAACTCACAACACGAGTCAAAGATATTCAGAGGGGGTAACAATGGTTTGGGAACACTAGTTATCAACTAGAAAGCACAAAGACCTTTGATACGTAGTGACACGGCGTGGTAACCATGTACAGTGAAAAACCAAAGTAGGCATATGTCACCAACCATGGCCAAAAGAATTTCACAGTGTGTGGTCAACGTTGAAAACACATAACACGAGTCACAAATGGTCAGAGGGGGAAACAATGGGTTGGGAATACCAGTTATCAACTACCAAGTACAAAGACATTCAACAAGCAGTGGCACGGTATGGCTAGCGTACACGGTGACCAACCAAAGGATGCATACGTCACTGATTATGACCGAAGAAGTCCACTATGTGTGGTCAACATTGACAACTCATAACACGAGTCACGAAAGGTCAGAGGGAGAGACAATGGTTTGGGAATCCTATGTATCAACTAGAAAGGGCAAAGAACTTCAATACGTAGTGGCACGGTGTGGCAAATATGCACACCAAACAACCAAACTAGGCATATGTCCCTGATCATGACCAGAGAATTTCAATATGGATGGTCAACTTTGACCAACCATAACACGAATCACAAACGGTCAGCGGATGAAACAATGCTTTGGGAATAGAAGTTCTCAAGTAGCAAGTACGACATTCAGTGAGTAGTAGCACGGTGTGGCTACCATGCACAATGACCGACCAAACTAGGCATATGTAATGCATTTGACCAAAGAAATCCGCTGTGTGTGGTCAATGCTGACAACTCAATTCTTTCCCCCTCTAATGGTTAGAGGGGGAAAGAATGGGTTGGGGACACCACGCATAAAATAGCAAGCACAGGTAGCTTCAAAACGTTGTGGCACGGTGTGGATACCATGCACGATGACCAACAAAAGTAGGCATATGTCAATGACCATGACCAAATAATGTCACTACATGTAGTAAACTTTGACAACTCATAACACGAGTCACAAATGGTCAGGGTGGAAGATAATGGTTTCTAAATACTAGTTATCGACTTGCAAGTACAAATACCTTCAATATGTAGTGGCACAGTGTGGCAACAATGCATAGTGACCAACCAAAGTATGCACATGTCACTGACCATGACCAAAGAATTTCACTTCATGTGGTAAATGTTGACAACTCACAACACGATTCACAGATATTCAGAGGGGCTAACAACGGGTTGGGACACTAGCTATCAACTAGAAAGCACAAAGACCTTCGATACGTAGTGACACGGCGTGGTAACCATGTACAGGGACAAACAAAAGTAGGCATATGTCACTAACCATGACCAAACAGATTTCACAGTGTGTGGTCAATGTTGAAAACTCATAACACGAGTCACAAATGGTCAGTGGGGGAAACCATAGGTTGGGAAAACTAGTTATCAACTATCAAGTAGAAAGATTTTCAACAAGTAGTGGCACGGTGTGGCTAGCTTGCACAGTGACCAACCAAAGGATGCATACGTCACTGACTATGACCGAAGAATTCCACCATGTGTGGTCAACATTGACAACTCATAACACGAGTGACGAATGGTCAGAGGGAGAGACAATGGTTTGGCAACCATATGTATCAACTAGAAAGGACAAAGAACTTCAATACGTAGTGGCACGGTGTGGCTAATATGCACACCGAACAACCAAACTAGGCATATGTCACTGATCATGACCAGAAAATTTCCATATTGGTGGTCAACGTTGACCAACCATAACACGAGTCACAAACAGTCAGGGGAGGAAACAATGCTATGGGAATATCAGTTCTCAACTAGCAAGTACAACGACCTTCAGTTAGTAGTAGCACGGTATGGCTACCATGCACGATGACCGACCAAACTAGGCATATGTACTGCCTTTCACCAAAGAAATCCGCTGTGTGTGGTCAACGTTGACAACTCATAATACGAGTCACAAATGGTCAGAGGGGGAAACGATGGTTTGGGAACACCAAGTATCAAATGGCAAGCACAATGAGCTTCAATACGTTGTGGCACGGTGTGGATACCATGCATGATCACCAACCAAAGTAGGCATATGTCAATGACCATGACCAAATAATGTCACTAAGTGTGGTAAATTTTGACAACTCATAACACGAGTCACAAATGGTTAGGTTGGAATATAATTGTTTGTGAATACTAGTTATTGACTAGCAAGTACAAATACCTAAAATATGTAGTGGCACAGTTAAGCTACAATGCACAGTGACCAACCAAAGTATGCATATGTCACTGACCATGAACAAAGAATTTCACTTCATGTGGTCAACATTTACAACTCACAACACGAGTCACAGATAGTCAGAGGGGGCTAACAATGGTTTGGGAACACTAGCTGTCAACAAGAAAGCACAAAGACCTTCGATACGTAATGACAGAGCGTGGTAACCATGTACAGTGACAAACCAAAGTAGGCACATGTCATAAACCATGACCAAACGGATTTTACAGTGTGTGGTCAACGTTGAAAACTCATAACACGAGTCACAAATGGTCACTGGGGGAAACCATGGGTTGGGAACACTAGTTATCAACTAGCAAGTAGAAATATTTTAAACAAGAAGTGGCACGGTGTGGCTTGCGTGCACAGTGGCCAACCAAAGGATGCACACGTCACTGACTATGACCGAAGAAGTCCACTATGTATGGTCAACATTGACAACTTATAACACGAGTCACAAATGGTCAGAGGGAAGGACAATGGTTTGGAAACCCTATGTATCCACTAGAAAGGACAAAGAACTGCAATACGTAGTGGCATGGTGTGGGTACTATGCACACCAAACAACCGAACTAGGCATATGTCACTGACCATGACCAGAGAATTTAAAAATGGGTGGTCAACATTCACCAACCATAACACGAGTCACAGATGGTCAGAGGGGAAAAGAATGGTCTGTGAAGATCAGTTCTCAACTAGAAAGTACAGCGACCTTCAATCAGTATAAGCACGGTGTGGCTAACATGCACAATGACCGACCAAAGTAGGCATATGTACTACCTTTGACCAAAGAAATCCATTGTGTGTGGTCAGTGTTGACAACTCATAATAGGAGTCACAAATGGTCAGAGGGGGAGACAATGGTTTGGGGACACCAGGTATCAACTAGCAAGCACAAGGACCTTTGATATGTTTTGACACAGTGTGGGTACCATGCACGATGACCAACCAAAGTTGGCGTATGTCACTGACGATGACCAAATAATGTCACTAAGTGTGGTAAACTTTGATAACTCATAACACGAGTCACAAATGGTTAGGGTGGAAGAGAATGGTTTCTAAATACTAGTTATCGACTAGAAAGTACAAATAGCTTCAATATGCAGTGCCACAAGGTGGTTACAATGCACAGTGACCAACCAAAGTATGCATATGTCACTGACCATGACCAAAGAATTTCACTTCATGCGGTCAATGTTGACAACTCACAACACGAGTCATATATATTCAGAGGGGGTAACAATGGGTTGGGAACACTAGTTATCAACTAGAAAGCACATAGACCTTTGATACGTGTCGACAAGGCGTGGTAACCATGTATAGTGACAAACCAAAGTAGGCAGATGTCACTAACCATGACCAAAAGAATTTCACAGTGTGTGGTCAACGTTGAAAACACATAACACGAGTCACAAATGGTCGGAGGGGGAAACAATGGGTTGGGAACACTAGTTATCAACTAGCAAGTACAAAGACCTTCAACAAGCAATGGCACGGTATGGCCAGCGTACACAGTAACCAAACAAAGGATGCATACGTCACTGACTATGACCAAAGAAGTCCACTATGTGTGCTCAACATTGACAACTCATAACACGAGTCACAAATGGTCAGAGGGGGAGACAATGGTTTGGGAACCCTATATATCGACTAGAAAGGGCAAAGAACTTCAATACGTAGTGGCATGGTGTGGCTAATATGCATACCAAACAACCAAACTAGGCATATGTCACTGATCATGACCAGAAAATTTCAATATTGGTGGTCAACGTTGACCAACCATAACACGAATCACAAACAGTCAGGGGAGGAAACAATGCTATGGGAATATTAGTTCTCAAATAGAAAGTACGACCTTCAGTCAGTAGTAGCACGGTGTGGCTACCATGCACGATGACCGACCAAAGTAGGCATATGTACTGCCTTTGACCAAAGAAATCCGCTGTGTGTGGTCAACGTTGACAACTCATAATACGAGTCACAAATGGTCAGAGGGGGAAACAATGGTTTGGGAACACCAAGTGTCAAATAGCAAGCACAAGGAGCTCAATACGTTGTGGTACGATGTGAATACCATGCACGATGACCAACCAAAGTAGGCATATGTCAATGAACATGACCAAATAATGTCATTAAGTGTGGTAAACTTTGAAAACTCATAACACGAGTCACAAATGGTCGGGATGGAAGATAATTGTTTGTAAATACTAGTTATCGAGTAGCAAGTACAAATATCTACAATATGGAGTGGCACAGTGTAGCTGCAATGCACAGTGACCAACCAAAGTATGCATAAGTCACTGACCATAAACAAAGAGTTTCATTTCATGTGGTCAACATTTAGAACTCACAACACGAGTCACAGATTGTAAGAGGGGGCTAACAATGGTTTGGGAACACTAGCTGTCAACAAGAAAGCACAAAGACCTTTGATACATAATGACACGGTGTGGTAAGCATGTACAGTGACAAATCAAAGTAGGCACATGTCACAAGCTATGACCAAACGGATTTCACAGTGTGTGGTCAACGTTGAAAACTCATAACACCAGTCACAAATGGTCACTGGGGAAAGCCATGGGTTGGGAAAAATAGTTATCAACTGGCAAGTAGAAAGATTTTCAACAAGAAGTGGCACGGTGTGGCTAGGGTGCACAGTGGCCAACCAAAGGATGCACACATCACTGACTATGACCGAAGAAGTCCACTATGTATGGTCAACATTGACAACTCATAACACGAGTCACAAATGGTCAGAGGGAAAGACAATGGTTTGGGAACCCTATGTATCAACTACAAAGGACAAATAACTTCAAAACGTAGTGGAACGGTGTGGCTACTATCCACACCAAACAACCAAACTAGGCATATGTCACTGACCATGACCAAAGAATTTCAATATAAGTGGTAAACATTCACCAACCATGACACGAGTCACAAATGGTCAGAGGGGGAAACAGTGGTCTGTGAATATCAGTTCTCAACTAGCAAGTACAGCGACCTTCAATCAGTATACGCACGGTGTGGCTACCATGCACAATGACCAACCAAAGTACGTATATGTACTACCTTTGACCAAAGATATCCGCTGTGTGTGGTCAGCGTTAAAAACTCATCATAGGAGTCAAAAATGGTCAGAGGGGGAGACAGTGGTTTGGGAACACCAGGTATCAACTAGCAAGCACAAGGACCTTCAATAAGTTGTGGCATGGTGTGGATACCATGCATGATGACCAACCAAAGTAGGCATACGTCACTGACCATGACCAAATAATGTCACTAAGTGTGGTAAACTTTTATAGCTCATAACACGAGTGACAAATGGTCAGGGTGGAAGATAATGGTTTGTGAATACTAGTTATCAACTAGCAAGTACAAATGCCTTCAATATGTAGTGGCGCAGCGTAGCTACCATGCACAGTGACCAACCAAAGTATGCATATGTCACTGACCATGATCAACGAATTTCACTTCATGTGGTCAGCTTTGACAACTCACAACACGAGTCACAGATAGTCAGAGGGGGGTAACAATGGTTCGGGAACACTAACTATCAACCAGAAAGCACAAGGACCTTCGATACGTAGTGACACGGCGTGGTAACCATGTACAGTGACAAACCAAAGTAGGCATATGTCACTAACCATGACCAAAAGAATTTCTCAGTGTGTGGTCAACGTTAAAAATGCATAACACGAGTCACAAATGATCAGAGGGGGAAACAATGGGTTGGGAACACTGGTTATCAACTAGCAAGTACAAAGAACTTCAACGAGCAGTGGCACGGCATGGCTAGCGTACACAGTGACCAACCAAAGGATGCATACGTCACTGACTATGACCGAAGAAGTCCACTATGTGTGGTCAACATTGACAACTCATAACACGAGTCACAAATGGTCAGAGGGATAGGCAATGGTTTGGGAACCCTATGTATCAAATAGAAAGGGCAAATAACTTCAATACGTAGTGGCACAGTGTGGCTAATATGCACACCAAACAACCAAACTAGGCATACGTCGCAGATCATGACCAGAGAATTTCAATATGGGTGGTCAACGTTGACCAACCATAACACGAGTCACAAATGGTCGGGGGATGAAACAATGCTATGGGAATATCAGTTCTCAACTAGCAAGTACAATGACCTTCAGTCAGTAGTAGCAAGGTGTGGCTACCATGCACAATGACTGACCAAAGCAGGCACATGTACTGCCTTTGACCAAAGAAATCCGCTGTGTGTGGTCAACATTGACAACTCATAACACGAGTCACAAATGGTCAAAGGGGGAAGCAATTATTTGGGAACACCAAGTGTCAAATAGCAAGCACAAGGAGCTTCAAAATGTTGTGGCACAGTGTGGGTACCATGCACGATGACCAACCAAAGTAGGCATAGGTCAATGACCATGACCAAATAATGTCACTAAGTGTGGTAAACTTTGACAACTCATAACACGAGTCACAAATGGTCAGGTTGGAAGATAATGGTTTATAAATACTAGTTATCGACTAGCAAGTACAAATACCTTCAATATGCAGTGGCACATCGGAGCTAAAATGCACAGTGACCAACCAAAGTATGCACATGTCACTGAACATGACCAAATAATTTCACTTCATGTGGTCAATGTTGACAACTCACAACACGAGTCACAGATATTCAGGGGGGCTAACAACGGGTTGGGAACACTAGCTATCAACTAGAAAGCACAAAGACCTTCGATACGTAGTGACAAGGCATGGTAACCATGTACAGGGACAAACCAAAGTAGGCATATGTCACTAACCATGACCAAACGGATTTCACAGTGTGTGGTCAATGTTGAAAATTCATAACACGAGTCACAAATTGTCAGTGGGGGAAACCATGGATTGGGAACTCTAGTTATCAACTAGCAAGTAGAAAGATTTTCCATAAGTAGTGGCACGGCGTGGCTAGTGTGCACAGTGGCCAGCCAAAGGATGCACACGTCACTGACTATGACCGAAGAAGTCCTCTATGCATGGTCAACATTGACAACTCATAACACGAGTTACAAATGGCTGGAGGGAGAGACAATGGTTTGGGAACCCTTTGTATCAACTAGAAAGCACAAATTACTTCAATACGTAGTGGCACGGTTTGGTTACTATGCACACCAAACAACCAAACTAGGCATATGTCACTGACCATGACGAAAGAATTTCAATATGGGTGGTCAACATTCACCAACCATAACACGAGTCACAAATGGTCAGAGGGGGAAACAATGGTCTGTGAATATCAATTCTCAACTAGCAAGAACAGCAACCTTCAATCAGTATAAACACAGTGTGGCTACCATGCACAATGACCGACCAAAGTCGGCATATGTACTACATTTGACCAAAGAAATCCGCCGTGTGTGGTCAGCATTGACAACTCATAATAGGAGTCACAACTGGTGAGAGGGGGAGACAGTGGTTTGGGAACACCAGGTATCAACTAGCAAGCACAAGGACCTTCAATAAGTTGTGGAAGGGTGTGGATACCATGCATGATAACCAACCAAATTAGGTATATGTCACTGACCATAACCAAATAATGTCACTAAGTGTGGTAAACTTTGACAACTAATAACACGAGTCACAAATGGTCATGGTGGAATATAATGGTTAATGAATACTAGTTATCGACTAGCAAGTACAAATACCTTCAATATGTAGTCGCACCGCGTGGCTACCATGCACAGTGACCAACAAAAGTATGCATATGTCACTAACCATGACCAACGAATTTCACTTCATGTGGTCAGCTTTTACAACTCACAACACGAGTCACTGATACTCAGAGGGGGGTCACAATGGTTCGGGAACACTAGCTATCATCCAGAAAGCACAAAGACCTTCAATACGCAGTGACAAGGCCTGGTAACCACGTACAGTGACAACCCAAACAAGGCATATGTCACTAACCATGACCAACGAATTTCACGGTGTGTGGTCAACATTGAAAACTCATCACACGTGTCACAAATGGTCAGAGGGGGAAACAATGGGTTGGGAACACTAGTTATCAACTAGCAAGTATGAAGAAACTCAACAAGTAGTGGCACGATGTGGCTAGCGTGCACAATGACCAACCAAAGGATGAATACGTCCCTGACTATGACGGAAGAAGTCCACTATGTGTGGTCAACATTGACAACTCATAACACGAGTCACGAATGGTCAGAGGGAGAGAAAATGGTTTGGGAACCCTATGCATGGACTGGAAAGGACAAACAACTTCAATACATAGTGGCACGGTGTGGCTACTATGCACACGAAACAACCAAACTAGGCACATGTCACTGACCATGGCCAAAGAATTTGAATATGGGTGGTCAACGTTCACCAACCATAACATGAGTCACAAACGGTCAGAGGGGGAAACAATGGTCCGGGAATATCAGTTCTCAACTACCAAGTACAAGGACCTTCAATCAGTAGTAGCACGGTGTGGCTACCATGCACAATGACCGACCAAAGTAGGCATATGTACTGCCTTTGACCAAAGAAATCCGTTGTGTATGGTCAACGTTGGCAACTCATAAAACGAGTCGCAAATAGTCAGAGGGGGAAACAATTCCTTGGGAACACCAGGTATCAACTAGCAAGCACAATGACCTTCAGTACGTTGTGGCACGGTGTGGATATCATGCACGATGACCAACCATATGTCACTGACCATGACCAAAGAATGTCACCATGTGTGGTAAACTTAGACAACTCATTACACAAGTCACAAATGGTCAGAATGGAAGACAATGGTTTCTAAATACTAGTTATCAACTATCAAGTACAAACACCTTCAATACGAAGTAGCACAGTGTGGCTACAATGCTCGGTGACCAACCAAAGTATGCATATGTCACTGACCATGACCAAAGAAGTTCACTTCATGTGGTCAATATTGACAACTTACAACACCAGTCACAGATACAGTGACGAGCCAAAGTACGCATATGTCACAACCCATGACCAAACGGATTTCACAGTGTGTGATCAATTTTGAAAACTCATAACACGAGTCACAAGTGGTCAGTGGGGGAAACCATGGGCTGGGAACACTACTTATCAACTAGCAAGTATAAATTTTTTCAACAAGTAGTGGCACGGTGTGGCTATCGTGCATAGTGACCAACCAAAGGATGCACACGTCACTGACTATGACCGAAGAAGTCCACTATGTATGGTCAACATTTACAACTCATAACACGAGTCACAAATGGTCAGAGGGAGAGACAATGGTTTGGGAACCCTATGTATCGACTAGAAAGGTCAAAGAACGTCAATACGTAGTGGCACGGTGTGGCTACTATGCACACCAAACAACCAAACTAGGCATACGTCTCCGACCATGATGAAAGAATTTCAATATGGGTGGTCAACATTCACCATTCATAACACGTGTCACAAATGGTCAGAGGGGGAAACAATGGTCTGTCAATATCAGTTCTCAACTAGCAGGTACAGCAACCTTCAATCAGTATACAAACGGTGTGGCCACCATGCACTATGACCGCCCAAAGTAGGCATATGTACTACCTTTGACCAAATAAATCTGCTGTGTGTGGTCAGCGTTGACAACTGATAATAGGATTCACAAATGGTCAGAGGGGGAGACAATGGTGTGGGAACACCAGGTATCAACTAGCAAGCACAAGGACCTTCAACAAGTTGTGGCACGGTGTGGATACCATGCACGATGAGCAACCAAAGTAGGCATATGTCAATGACCATGACCAGATAATTTGACTAAGTGTGATAAACCTTGACAACTCATAATACGAGTCACAAATGGTCAGGGTGGAAGATAATGGTTTGTGAATACTAGTTATCGACTAGCAAGTAAAAATACCTTCAATATGTAGTGGCACAGCGTGGCTACCATGCACGGTGACCAACCAAAGTATGCATATGTCACTGACCATGTCCAACGAATTTCACTTCATGTGGTCAGCGTTGACAACCCACAACACGAGTCACTGATAGTCAGAGGGGGTAACAATGGTTTGAGAACACTAGCTATCAACTAGAAAGCACAAAGACCTTCAATATATAGTGACACGGCGTGGTAACCACGTACAGTGACAAACCAAAATAGGCATATGTCACCAACCATGACCAATGAATTTCAAAATGGGTGGTCAACGTTCACAACCCATAACATGCTTCACAAATGGTCATAGGGGGAAAAAATCGTTTCAAAACACTATGTATCTTCTAGCAGGTACAAAGATGTTCCGTATGTATTGGTACGGTGTGGCTACCGTGCACAATGACCTATCCAAGTAGGCATGCATGACTGATCATGACCAAAGAGGTTTAGTGTGTGTGGTCAACATTCACAACTCATAACACAAGTAAAAAATTTGAAGAGGGAGAAACAATGGTTTGGGAATACTTGGTATCGACTAGCAAGTACAAAGACCTTGGATAAGTGGTGGCACGGTGTGGCTACCATGCACAATGACCAAACAAAGTATGCTTGTGTCACTGAATATCATAAAAATAGTTTCACTGTGTGTAGTAAACTTTCCTTCTTACGGCTGGTCAATCGGAGCAATGGTTGAGAGGTTATTCAAGCTTGAAGTTGCAATCTTTGAAATTCCGCTGCGTCAAATTTTTATGATTAAACTAACTTTGTTATCATTCATACTTTTGAAAGCTACTCTCTAATCTTACACCCCCTTATTTATGCCCTTTACCCATAGGAACCCTTATAATGTCATTTGGACATCATATAAACACCATGTGAGTTGGCTTAGTGATTATAGAGTTAGATTATGGAGCGGTAGGACCTGGTTTTGAATCCTCGTACGTGCAATATAGAATAGGCTCGCGACCTGGGTTGGGGGCAGCCGTGTTGTGATACCTCAACTCTACCATCGAGCCTAAGCCGTGGGGGGTAGGGGGGGTGTCATAATGCGGTCGCAAATCTGTCCTCCAGGTCGTCCATGGAACATCCCTCTAGCGGGGTGGGAGGGAGTATTCCAGTGAAGGCACCTACGCGTAACAAATCAACACAAACTGACCTGGTATCAAAGGGAGGAACCTTTTGCTATTTATTGACTAGCAAGTGCAAGGAATTTCAACAAGTAGTGGACCGGTGTGGCTACCATGCACAATGACCAACCAGATTACGCATGGGCCACGTACCATGATAGAAAAAATGTACTATGTGTGGTCAACATTGACAACCCATAATATGGGTCACAAAATGTCAGATGGGGAAACAATGGTTTGGGAATACTAGATGCCAACTAGCAAGTACAACGACCTTCAATCAGTGGTAGCACGGTGTGGATACCATGCACAATGACCGACCAAAGTAGGCATATGTACTGCCTTTGACCAAATAAATCCGCTGTGTGTGGTCAACGTTGACAAATCATAATAGGAGTCACAAATGGTCAGAGGGGGAGACAATGTTTTGGGAACACCAGGCATCAACTAGCAAGCATACATGGCGTTTATACGCTGTGGCACGGTATGGATACCATGCACGATGACCAACGAAATTAGGCACATGTCACTAAACATGACCAAATAATGTCACTAAGTGTGGTAAACTTGGAAAACTCATAACACGAGTCACAAATGGTCAGGGTGGAAGATAATGGTTCGTGACTACTAGTTATCGACTAGCAAGTACAAATACATTCAATATGTAGTCGCACCGCGTGGCTACCATGCACAGTGACCAACAAAAGTATGCATATGTCACTGACCATGACCAACGAATTTCACCACACGTGGTCAGCGTTGATAACTCGCAACACGAGTCACTGATAGTCATAGGGGGGTGACAATGGTTTGGGAACACTAACTATTAACTAGAAAGCACAAACACCTTCATTACGTAGAGACACGGCATGGTAACCACGTACAATGACAAACCAAACAAGGCATATGTCACTAACCATGACCAATGAATTTCACGGTGTGTGGTCAGCGTTGAAAACTCATCACACGAGTCACAAATGGTCAGAGGGGGAAACAATGGGTTGGGAACACTAGTTATCAACTAGCAAGTATGAAGAACTTCAACAAGTAGTGGCACGGTGTGGCTAGCGTGCATAGTGACCAACCAAAGGATGAATACGTCAATGGCTATGACGGAAGAATTCCACTATGTGTGGTCAACATTGACAACTCGTAACACGAGTCACGAATGGTCAGAGGGAGAGACAATGGTTTGGGAACCCTATGCATGGACTAGAAAGGACAAATAACTTCAATACGTAGTGGCACAGTGTGGCTACTATGCACAACAAACAACCAAACTAGGCATATGTCACTGACCATGACCAAAGAATTTCAATATGGGTGGTCAACTTTCACCAACCATAACACAAGTCACAAACGGTGAGAGGGGGAGACAATGGTCCGGGAATATCAGTTCTCAACTAGCAAGTACAACGACCTTCAATCAGTAGTAGCATGGTGTGGCTGCCATGCACAATGACCAACCAAAGTAGGCACATGTCAATGACCATGACCAAATAATGTTACTAAGTGTGGTAAACTTTGACAACTCATAACACGAGTCACAAATGGTCAGGGTGGGAGATAATGGTTTCTAAATACTAGTTATCGACTAGCAAGTACAAATACCTTCAATATGCAATGGCACAGTGTGGCTACAATGCACAATGACCAACAAAACCACGCATATGTCACTGACCATGACCAAAGAATTTCACTTCATGTAGTCAATGTTGACAACTCAGAACACGAGTCACAGATATTCAAATGGGCTAACAACGGTTTGGGAACACAAGCTATCAACTAGAATGCACAAAGACCTTCGATACGCAGTCACACGGCGTGGTAACCATGTACAGGGACAAACCAAAGTAGGCATATGTCACTAACCATGATCAAGCGGATTTCACAGCGTGTGGTCAACGTTGAAAACTCATAACACGAGTCACAAATGGTCAGTGGGGGAAACCATGGGTTGGGAACACTAGTTATCAACTAGCAAGTAGAAATATTTTCAACAAGTAGTGGCACGGTGTGGCTAGCGTGCAAAGTGACAACCCAAAGGATGCATCCGTCACTGACTATGACCGAAGAAATCCACTATGTGTGGTCAACATTGACAACTCATAACACGAGTCACAAATGGTCAGATGGAGAGACAATGGTTTGGAAACCCTATGTATTGACTAGAAAGGACAAAGAACTTCAATATGTAGTGGCACGGTGTTGCTTATATGCACACCAAACAACCAAACTAGGCATATGTCACTGACCATGACCAGAGAATTTCAACATGGGTGGTCAACGTTGACCAACCATAACATGAGTCACAAACGGTCAGGGGCGGAAACAATGCTATGGGAATATCAGTTCTCAACTAGCAAGTACAACGACCTTTAGTCAGTAGTAGCACGGTAAGGCTACCATGCACAATGACTGACCAAAGTATGCATGTGTACTGCCTTTGACCAAAGAAATCCGCTGTGTGTCGTCAACGTTGACAACTCATAATACGAGTCACAAATGGTCAGAGGGGAAAACAATGGTTTGGGAACACCAAATATCAAATAGCTAGCACACGGAGCTTCACTACGTTGTGGCACGGTGTGGATATCAGGCACGATGACAAACCAAAGTATGCATATGTCACTGACCATGACCAAATAATGTCACTAAGTGTGGTAAACTTTCACAACTCATAACACAAGTCACGAATGGTCAGGGTGGAAGATAATGGTTTGTGAATCCACTACCAATTAAAAATACCTTTAATATGTAGTGGAACAGCGTGGCTACCATGCGCAGTGACCAACCAAAGTATGCATATGTCACTGACCATGACCAACGAATTTCACTTCATGTGGTCATCGTTGAAAACTCACAACACGAGACATTGATAGTCAGAGGGGGTTAACAATGGTTTGGGAACACTAGCTATCAGCTAGAAAGCACAAAGACCTTTGATACGTAGTGACACGGCATGCTTACCACGTACAGTGACAAACCAAACTTGGCATATGTCACTAACCATGACCAACGAATTTCACGGTGCGTGGTCAACGTTGAAAACGCATCACACGAGTCACAAATGGTCAGAGGGGGACAAAATGGGTTGGGAATACTAGTTATCAACTAGCAAGTATGAAGAACTTCAACAAGTCGTGGCACGGTGTGGCTAGCGTGCGCAGTGACCAACCAAAGGATGAATACGTCGCTGACTATGAAGGAAGAAGTCCACTATGTGTGGTCAACATAGACAACTCATAACACGAGTCACAAATGGTCAGAGGGAGAGACAATGGTTTGGGAACCCTATGCATGGACTAGAAAGGACATATAACTTCAATACGTAGTGGCACGGTGTAGCTACTATGCACAACAAACAACCAAACTAGGCATATGTCACTGACCATGACCAAAGAATTTCAATATGGGTGGTCAACGTTCACCAACCATACCACAAGTCACAAATGGTCAGAGGGGGAAACAATGGTCCGGGAATATCAGTTTGCAACTAGCAAGTACAACAACCTTCAATCAGTAGTATCACGGTGTGGCTGCCATGCACAATGAATGACCAAAGTAGGCACATGTCAATGACCATGACCAAATAATGTCACTAAGTGTGGAATCCTTTGACAACTCATAACACGATTCACAAATGGTCAGGGTGGAAGATAATGGTTTGTGCATAATAGTTATCCACTAGCAAGTACAAATACCTTTAATATGTAGTGGCACAGCGTGGCTACCATGCGCAGTGACCAACCAAAGTATGCATATGTCACTGATAATGACCAACGAATTTCACTTCATGTGGTCAGCGTTGACAACTCACAACACGAGTCACTGATAGTCAGAGGGGGTAACAATGGTTTGGGAACACTAGCTATCAGCTAGAAAGCACAAAGACCTTCGATACGTAGTGACACGGCGTGGTAACCACGTACAATGACAAACCAAACTTGGCATATGTCACTAACCATGACCAACGAATATCACGGTGCGTGGTCAACGTTGGAAACTCATCACACGAGTCACAAATGGTCAGAGGGGGACAAAATGGGTTGGGAACACTAGTTATCAACTAGCAAGTATGAAGAACTTCAACAAGTAGTGCCACGGTGTTGCTAGCGTGCGCAGTGACCAACCAAATGATGAATACGTCACTGACTATGACGGAAGAAGTCCACTACGTGTGGTCAACATTGACAACTAATAAAACGGGTCACGAATGGTCAGAGGGAGAGACAATGGTTTCGGAACCCTATGCATGGACTAGAAAGGACAAATAACTTCAATACGTAGTGGCACGGTGTGGCTACTATGCACACCAAACAACCAAACTAGGCATATGTCACTGACCATGACCAAATAATTTCAATATGGGTGGTCAACGTTCACCAACCATAGCACGAGTCACAAACGGTCAGAGGGGGAAACAATGGTCCGGGAATATCAGTTCTCAACTAGCAAGTACAACGACCTTCA
>SZWC01000117.1:518025-535714 GCA_023375785.1 Penium margaritaceum | reverse complement strand
CGGCCGTGTTGTGATACCACAACTCTACCATCGAGCCTGAGCCTTGGGGGGATAGGGGGGTGTCATAATGCGGTCGCAAATCTGTCCTCCGGGTCGTCCACGGATCATCCCTCTAGGGGGTGGGAGGGAGTATTCCAGTGAAGGCACCTACGCGTAACAAATCAACAAAAACTGACTTGGTGTCAAAGGGAGAAACCTTTTGCTATTTATTCACTAGCAAGTACAAAGACTTTCAACAAGTAGTGGAACGGTGTGGCTACCATGCACAATGACCAACCAGATTAGGCATAGGCCACTTACCATGACCGAAAAAAACTACTATGTGTGGTCAACTTTGACAACCCATGATATGGGTCACGAATTGTCAGAGGGGGGAAACAATGGTTTGGGAATACTAGATACCAACTAGCAAGTACAACGACCTTCAGTCAGTAGTAGCACGGTGTGGCTACCATGCAGAATGACTGACCAAAGTAGGCATATGTACTGCCTTTGACCAAAGAAATCCGCTGTGTGTGGTCAACGTTGACAACTCATAATACAAGTCACAGATGGTCAGAGAAAAAAACAATGGGTTGGGAACACCAAGTATCAAATAGCAAGCACAAGGAGCTTCAAAACGTTGTGGCACGGTGTGGATATCAGGCACGATGACCAACCAAAGTAGGCATATGTTAATGACCATGACCAAATAATGTCACTAAGTGTGGTAAACTTTGACAACTCATAACACGAATCACAAATGGTCAGGGTGGAAGATAATCGTTTGTGAAGACTAGTTATCGACTAGCAAGTACAAATACCTTCATTATGTAGTGGCACAGTGTGGCTACAATGCACACTGACCAACCAAAGTATGCATATGTAACTGACCATGAACAAAGAATATAACTTCATGTGGTCAACAGTTACAACTCACAACATGAGTCACAGATAGTCAGAGGGGGCTAACATTGGTTTGGGAACACTAGCTGTCAATAAGAAAGCACAAATACCCTCTATACGTAATGACACGGCGTGGTAACAATGTACAGTGACAAACCAAAGTATGTATATGTCACAACCCATGACCACACGGATTTCACAGCGTGTTGTCAACGTTGAAAACACATAACACGAGTCACAAATGGTCAGTGGGGAAAACCATGGGTTGGGAACACTAGTTATCAACTAGCAAGTAGAGAGATTTTCATCAAGTAGTGGCACGGTGTGGCTAGCGTGCACAGTGACCAACCAAAGGATGCATACGTCACTGACTATGACCGAAGTAGTCCACTATGTTTGGTCAACATTGACAACTCATAACACGAGTCACAAATGGTCAGAGGGAGAGACAATGGTTTGGGAACCCTACGTATCGAGTAGAAAGGCCAAAGAACTTCAATACGTAGTGGCACAGTGTGGCTAATATGCACACCAAACAACCAAACTAGGCATATGTCACTGACCATGACCAGAGAATTTCAATATGGGTGGTCAACGTTGACCAACCATCACACGAGTCACACACGGTTAGGGGAGGAAACAATGCTATGGGAATATCAGTTATCATCTAGCAAGTACAACGACCTTCAGTCAGTAGTAGCACGGTGTGGCTACCATGCATAATGACTGACCAAAGTAGGCATATGAACTGCCTTTGACAAAAAAAAACCGCTATCTTTGGTCAACGTTGACAACTCATAATACGAGTCAAAAATGGTCAGAGGGGGAAACAATGGGTTGGGAACACCAAGTATCAAATAGCAACCACAAGGAGCTTCAATGCGTTGTGGCACGGTGTGGACCTAAGGCACGATGACCAACCAAAGTAGGCATATGTCAATGACCATGACCGAATAATGTCACTAAGTGTGGTAAACTTTGACAACTCATAACACGAGTCACAAATGGTCAGGGTGGAAGATAATCATTTGTGAATACTTGTTATCGACTAGCAAGTACAATCACCTTCAACATGTAGTGGCACAGTGTCGCTACAATGCACATTGACCAACCAAAGTATGCACATGTCACTGACCATGACCAACAAATTTCACTTCATGTGGTCAACAGTTACAACTCACAACACGAATCACAGATAGTCAGAGGGGGCTACCAATGGTTTGGGAATACTAGCTGTCAACAAGAAAGCACAAATACCTTTGATACGTAATGACACGGCGTGGTAACCATGTTCAGTGACAAACCAAAGTAGTCAGATGTCACAAACCATGACCAAACGGATTTCACAGTGTGTTGTCAACGTTGAAAACTAATAACACAAGTCACAAATGGTCAGTGGGGGAAACCATGGGTTGGGAACACTAGTTATCAACTAGCAAGTAGAAAGATGTTCAACAAATAGTGGCACGGTGTGGCTAGCTTGCACAGTGACCAACCAAAGGATGCATCCGTCACTGACTATGATCGAAGAAGTCCACTATGTGTGGTCAACATTAACAACTCATAACACGAGTCACAAATGGTCAGAGGGAGAGACAATGGTTTGGGAACCCTACATATCGACTAGAATGGACAAAGAACTTCAATATGTAGTGGCACGGTGTGGCTAATATGCACACCAAACAACCAAACTAGGCATATGTCACTGACAATGACCAAATAATTTCAATATGGGTGGTCAACGTTGACCAAGCATAACCAGAGTCACAAACGGTCAGGGGAGGAATCAATGCTATGGGAATATCAGTTCTCACCTAGAAAGTACAACGACCATCAGTCAGTAGTAGCACGGTGTGGCTACCATGCACAATGACCGAACAAAGTAGGTATATGTACTGCCTTTGACCAAAGAAATCCGCTGTATGTGGTCAACTTTGACAACTCATAATACGAGTCACAAATGGTCAGAGGGGGAAACAATGGTTTGGGAACAACAAGTATGAAATAGCAAGCACAAGGAGCTTCAATACATTGTGGAACAGTGTGGATACCATGCACGATGACCAACCAAAGTAGGCATATGTCAATGACCATGACCAAATAATGTCACTAAGCGAGGAAAACTTTGACAACGCATATCACGAGTCACAAATGGTCAGGGTGGAAGATCATGGTTTGTGAATACTACTTATCCACTAGCAAGTACAAATACCTTTAGTATGTAGTGGCACAGCGTGGTCACAAATGGTCACTGACCACGAACAAAGAATTTCACTTGATGTGGTCAACAGTTACAACTCACAACACGAGTCATAGATAGTCAGAGGGGGCTAACAATGGTTTGGGAACACTAGCTGTCAAGAAGAAAGCACAAAGACCTTCGATACGTAATGACACGGCGTGGTAACCATGCACAGTTGCAAACCAAGGTATGCATATGTCACAAACAATGACCAAACGGATTTCACAGCGTGTGGTCAACGTTGAAAACTCATAACTCGAGTCACAAATGGTCGGTGGGGGAAACCATGGGTTTGAAACACTAGTTATAAACTAGCAAATAGAAAGATTTTCAACAAGTAGTGGCACGGTGTGGCTAGCGTGCACAGTGACCAACCAAAGGATGCATACGTCACTGACTATGACCAAAGAAGTCCACTATGTGTGGTCAACATTGACAACTCATAACATGAGTCACAAATGGTCAGAGGGAGAGACGATGGTTTGGGAACCCTATGTATTGACTACAAAGGACAAAGAACTCCAATACGTAGTGGCACGGTGTGACTAACATGCACACCAAACAACCAAACTAGGCATATGTCACTGACCATGACCAGAGATTTTCAACATGGGTGGTCAACGTTGACCAACCATAACACGAGTCACAAACGGTCAAAGGAGGAAACAATGCTATGGGAATATTAGTTCTCAACTAGCAAGTACAACGAATTTTCAGTCAGTAGTAGCACGGTGTGGCTACCATACACAATGACCGACCAAAGTAGGCATATGTACTGCCTTTGACCAAAGAAATCTGCTGTGTGTGGTCAACGTTGACAACTCATAATACGAGTCACAAATGGTCAGAGGGGGGAACAATGGTTTGGGGATACCAAGTATCAAATAGCAAGCACAAGGAGTTTCAATACATGGTGGCACGGTGTGGATACCATGCACGATGACCAACCAAAGTACACATATGTCAATGACCATGACCAAATAATGTTACTAAGTGTGGTAAACTTTGACAACTCATAACACGAGTCACAACTGGTCAGGTTGGAAGATAATGGTTTCTTAATAATAGTTTTTGACTAGCAAGTACAAATACCTTCAATATGTAGTGGCACAATGTGGCTATAATGCACAATGACCAACCAAAGTATGCATATGTCACTGACCATGACCAAAGACTTTCACTTCATGTGGTCAATGTTGACAACTGACAACATGAGTCACAGATATTCAGTGGGGCTAACAATAGTTTGGGAACACTAGCTATCAACTATGAAGCACAAAGACCTTTGATACGTAGTGACACGGCGTGGTAACCATGTACAGGGACAAACCAAAGTAGGCATATGTCACTAACCATGACCAAACGGATTTCACAGTGTGTGGTCAACGTTGAAAGCTCATAACACGAGTCACAAATGGTCAGTGGGGGAAACCATGGGTTAGGAGCACTATTTGTCAACTGGCAAGTAGAAATATTTTCAACAAGTAGTGGTACGGTGTGGCTAGCGTGCACATTGATAAACCAAAGGATGCACACGTCACTGACTATGACCGAAGAAGTCCACTTTGTGTGGTAAACATTGACAACTCAAAACACGAGTCACAAATGGTCAGAGGTAGAGACAATGGTTTGGGAACCCCATGTATCGACTAGAAAGGACAAATAACTTCAATACGTAGTGGCACGGTGTGGCTCATATGCACACCAAACAACCAAACTAGGCACATGTCACTGACCATGACCAGAGATTTTTTTTATGGGTGGTCAACATTGACCAACCATAACACGAGTAACAAACGGTCAGGGGAGGAAACAATGATATGGGAATGTCAGTTCTCAACAAGCAAGTACAATGACCTTCAGTTGGTAGTAGCACGGTGTAACTACCATGCACAATGACTGACCAAAGTAGGCATATGTACTGCCTTCGACCAAATAAATCCGCTGTGTGTGGTCAACGTTGACAACTCATAACACGAGTCACAAATGGTCAGAGGGGGAAACAATGGTTTGGGAACACCAAGTTTCAAATAGCAAGCAAAAGGAGCTTCAATACGTTTTGGCACGGTGTGGATACCATGCACGATGACCAACCAAAGTAGGCATATGTCAGTGACCATGACCAAATGATGTCACTAATTGTGGTAAACTTTGACAACTCATAACACGAGTCCCAAATGGTCAGGGTGGAAGATAATCATTTGTGAATACTAGTTATTGACTAGCAAGTACAAATATCTTCAATATGTAGTGGCACAGTGTGGCTACAATGCACAATGACCAACAAAAGTATGCCTATGTCACTGACCAAGAACAAAGAATTTCACTTCGTGTGGTCAACAGTTACAACTCACAACACGAGTCACAGATAGTCAGAGGGGGCTAACAATGGTTTGGGAATACTAGCTGTCAACAATAAAGCACAAAGATTTTCGATACGTAATGACACGGCGTGGTATCCATGTACATTGACAACTCAAAGTAGGCATATGTCCAAACCATGACCAAACGGATTTCACAGCGTGTGGTCAACGTTGAAAACTCATAACACGAGTCACAAATGGTAAGTGGGGGAAACCATGGGTTGGGAACACTAGTTATCAACTAGCAAGTAGAAAGATTTTCAACAAGTAGTGGCACGGTGTGGCTAGCGTACAGAGTGACCAACCAAAGGATGCATGCGTCACTTACTATGACCGAAGAAGTCCACTATGTGTGGTCAACATTGACAACTCATAACACGAGTCACGAATGCTCAGAGGGAGAGACAATGGTTTGGGAACCCTATGTATCGACTAGAAAGGGCAAAGAATTTCAATACGTAGTGGCACGGTGTGACTAATATGCACATCAAACAACCAAACTAGGCATATGTCCCTGACCATGACCATAGAATTTCAATATGGGTGGTCAACGTTGACCAACCATATCACGAGTCACAAACCGTCAGGGGAGGAAACAATGCTATGGGAATATCAGTTTTCAGCTAGCAAGTACAACGACCTTCAGTCAGTAGTAGCACGGTGTGGCTACCATGCACAATGACCGACCAAAGTAGGCATATGTACTGCCCTTGAGCAAAGAAATCCGATGTGTGTTGTCAACGTTGACAACTCATAATATGAGTCACAAATGGTCAGAGGGGGAAAAAATGGTTTTGGAACACCAAGTATCAAATAGCAAGCACAAGGAGCTTCAATACGTTGTGGCACGGTGTGGATACCATGCACGATGACCAACCAAAGAAGGCATATGTCAATGACCATGACCAAATAATGTCACTAAGTGTGGTAAACGTTGACAACTCATAAAACGAGTCACAAATGGTCACGGTGGAAGAAAATCGTTTGTGAATACTAGTTATCGACTAGCAAGTACAAATACATTCAATATGTAGTGGCACATTGTGGCTACAATGCACAGTGACCAACCAAAGTATGCATATGTCACTGACCATGACCAAATAATGTCACTAAGTGTGGTAAACTTTGACAACTCATAACACGAGTCACAAATGGTCAGGGTGGAAGATAGTGGTTTGTGAATACTAGTTGTCCACTAGCAAGTACAAATACCTTCAATATGTAGTGGCACAGCGTGTCTACTATGCACAGTGACCAACCAAAGTATGCATGTGTCAGTGACCATGACCAACGAATTTCACTTCATGTGGTCAGTGTTGACAATTCACAACACGAGTCACTGATAGTCGAAGGGGGGGTCACAGTGGTTTCGGAACACAAACTATTAACTAGAAAGCACAAATACCTTTATTACGTAGTGACACGACGTGGTAACCACGTACAGTGACAAACCAAACTAGGCATATGTCACTAACCACGACCAACGAATTTAACGGGGTGTAGTCAACGTTGAAAACTCATCACACGAGTCACACATGGTTAGAGGGGGAAACAATGGGTTGGGAACACTAGTTATCAACTAGCAGGTATGAAGAACTTCAACAAGTAGTGGCACGGTGTGGCTAGCGTGCACAGTGACCAACCAACGAATGAATGCATCACTGACTATGACGGAAGAAGTCCACTATGTGTGGTCAACATTGACAACTCATAACACGAGTCACGAATGGTCAGAGGGAGGGACAATGGTTTGGAAACCCTATGCATGGACTAGAAAGGACAAATAACTTCAAAACATAGTGGCACGGTGTGGCTACTATGCACACCAAACAACCAAACCAGGCATATGTCATTGACCATGACCAAACAATTTCAATATGGGTGGCCAACGTTCACCAACCATAACAACAGTCACAAAAGGTCAGAGGGGGAAACAATGGTATGGGAACACCAAGTATCAAACAGAAAACACAAGGAGTTTTAATACGTTGTGGCACGGTGTGGATACCATGCACGATGACCAACCAAAGTAGGCATATGTCAATGACCATGACCAAATAATGTCACGAAGTGTGGTAAACTTTGACAACTCATAACAAGAGTCACAAATGGTCAGAGTGGAAGATAATGGTTTCTAAGTACTAGTTATCGACTAGCAAGTACAAATACCTTCAATATGTAGTGGTAAAGTGTGGCTACAATGCACAATGACCAAGCAAAGTATGCATATGTCACTGACCATGACCAAAGAATTTCACTTCATGTGGTCAACGTTGACAACTCACAGCACAAGTCACAGATATTCAGAGGGGGTAACAATAGTTTGGGAACACTAGCTATCAACTAGAAAGCACAAAGACCTTCGATACATAGTGACATGGCGTGGTAACCATGTACAGTGACAAACCAAAGTAGGCATATGTCACTGACCATGACCAAAAGTATTTCACAGTATCTGGTCAACCTTGAAAACGTATAAAACGAGTCACAAATGGTCTGAGGGGAAAACAATGGGTTGGGAATACTAGTTATCAACGAGCAAGTACAAAGACCTTCAACAAGCAGTGGCACGCTGTGGCTAGCGTACACAGTGACCAATCAAAGGATGCATACGTCACTGACTATGACCGAAGAAGTCCACTATGTGTGGTCAACATTTACAACTCATAACACGATTCACAAATGGTCAGAGGGAGAGACAATGGTTTGGGAACCCTATGCATCAACTAGAAAGGGCAAAGAACTTCAATACGTAGCGGCACGGTGTGGCTAATATGCACACCAAACAACCAAACTAGGCATATGTCACTGATCATGACCAAAGAACTTCAATATGCGTGGTCAACGTTGACCAACCATAACACGAGTCACAAACAGTCAGGGGATGAAACAATGCTATGGGAATATCAGTTTTCAACTAGCAAGTACAACAACATTCAGCGAATAGTAGCACGGTGTGGCTACCATGCACAATGACCGACCAAAGTAGGCATATGTACTTCCTTTGACCAAAGAAATCCGCTCTGTGTGGTCAACGTTGACAACTCACAATACGAGTCACAAAGGGTCAGAGGGGGAAACAATGGTATGGGAACACCAAGTACCAAACAGCAAGCACACGGAGCTTCAATACGTTGTGGCACGGTGTGGATACCATGCACGATGACCAACCAAAGTATGCATATGTCATTGACCATGAACAAAGAATTTCACTTCATGTGGTCAACAGTTACAACTCACAACACAAGTCACGGGTAGTCAGAGGGGGAAAACAATGGTATGGGAACACTAGCTGTCAACGAGAAGGCACAAAGACCTTTGATACGTAATGACACGGCGTGGTAACCATGTACAGTGACAAACCAATGTAGGCATATGTCATAAACCATGACCAAACGGATTTCACACCGTGTGGTCAACGTTGAAAACTCATAACACGAGTAACAAATGGTCAGTGGGGGAAACCATGGGTTGGGAACACTAGTTATCAACTAGCAAGTAGAAAGTTTTTCAACAAGTAGTGGCACGGTGTGGCTAGCGTGCACAGTGACCAACCAAAGGATGCATAAGTCACTGACTATGACCGAAGAAGTCCACCATGCATGGTCAACATTGACAACTCATAACACGAGTCACAAATGGTCAAAGGGAGAGACAATGGTATGGGAACCATATGTATCAACTAGAAAGGACAAAGAACTTCAATACGTAGTGGCACGGTGTGGCTAATATGCACACCAAACAACCAAACTAGGCATATGTCACTGACCATGACCAGAGAATTTCAATATGGGTGGTCAACATTGACCAACCATAACACGAGTCACAAATGGTCAAAGGGAGAGACAATGGTATGGGAACCATATGTATCAACTAGAAAGGACAAAGAACTTCAATACGTAGTGGTACGGTGTGGCTAATATGCACACCAAACAACCAAACTAGGCATATGTCACTGACCATGACCAGAGAATTTCAATATGGGTGGTCAACATTGACCAACCATAACACGAGTCACAAACGGTCAGGAGAGGAAGCAATGCTATGGGAATATCAGTTCTCAACTAGCAAGTACAACAACCTTCAGTCAGTAGAAGCACGGTGTGGCTACCATGCATAATGACCGACCAAAGTAGGCATATGTACTGCCTTTGACCAAAGAAATCCGCTGTGTGTGGTCAACGTTGACAACTCATAATAAGAGTCACACATGGTCAGAGGGGGAAACAATGGTTTGGGAACACCAAGTATCAAACAGCAAGCACAAGCAGCTTCAATAGGTTGTGGCATGGTGTGGATACCATGCACTATGTCCAACCATATGTCACTGACCATGACCAAAGAATGTCACCATGTGTGGTAAACTTTTACAACTCATAACACGAGTCACAAATGGTCAGAGTGGAAGATAATGGTTTCTAAATACTAGTTATTGACCAGCAAGTACAAACACCTTCAATATGCAGTGGCATTGTGTGGCTACAATGCACAGTGACCAACCAAAGTATGCATATGTCACTGACCATGACCAGAGAATTTCACTTAATGTGGTTAATGTTGACAACTCACAACACGAGTCACAGATATTCATAGGGGGATAAAAATGGTTTGGGAACACTAGCTATGAACTATAAAGCAGAGAGACCTTCGATACGTAGTGACACGGCGTGGTAACCATGTACAGTGACAAACCAAAGTAGGCACATGTCACTAATCATGACCAAAAGAATTTCACAGTGTGTGGTCAACGTTGAAAACGCATAACACGAGTCACACATGGTCAGAGGGGGACAAAATGGGTTGGGAACACTAGTTATCAACTAGCAAGTACAAAGACCTTCAACAAGCAGTAGCACTGTATGGCTAGCGTACACAGTGACCAACCAAAGGATGCATACGTCACTGACTATGACCGAAGAAGTCCACTATTTGTGGTCAACATTTTCAACTCATAACACACTTCACAAACGGTCAGAGGGAAAAACAATGGTTTGGGGACAATATGCATCGACTAGAAAGGGCAAATATCTTCAATACGTAGTGGCACGGTGTGGCTAATATGCACACCAGACAACCAAACTAGGCATATGTCACTGATCATGACCAGAGAATTTCAATATGGGTGGTCAACGTTGACCAACCATAACACGAGTCACAAACGGTCAGGGGAGGAAACTATGCTATGGGAATATCAGTTCTCAACTAGCAAGTCGAACGACCTTCAGTCAGTAGTAGCACGGTGTGGCTACCATGCACAATGACCGTCCAAAGTAGGCATGTGTATTACCTTTGACCAAAGAAATCCGCTGTGTGTGGTCAATGTTGACAACTCATAATACGAGTCACAAATGGTCAGAGGGGGGAAAAATGGTTTGGGAACACCAAGTATCAAATAGCAAGCACAAGGAACTTTAAGACGTTGTGGCAAGGTGTAGATACCATGCATGATGACCAAGCAAAGCAGGCATATGTCAATGACCATGACCAAATAATGTCACTAAGTGTTGTAAACTTTGACAACTCATAACACGAGTCACAAATGGTCATGGTGGAAGATAATCATTTGTGAATACTAGTTATCGACTAGCAAGTACAAATACCTTTAATATGCAGTGAGCAGTGTGTCTACAATGCACAGTGACCAACCAAAGTATGTATATGTCACTCACCATGAACAAAGAATTTCACTTCATGTGGTCAACATTTACAACTCACAACACGAGTCACAGATAGTCATAGGGGGCTAACAATGGTTTGGGAACACTAGCTGTGGACGAGAAAGCACAAAGTCCATCGATAGGTAATGACACGGCGTGGTAACCATAAACATTGACAAACCAAAGTAGGCATATGTCACAAACCATGGCCAAACGGATTTCACAGTGTTTGGTCAACGTTGAAAACTCATAGCACGAGTCACAAATGGTAAGTGGGGGAAACCATGAGTTGGGAACACTAGTTATCAACTAGCAAGTAGAAAGATTTTCAACAAGTAGTGGTATGGTGTGGTTAGCGTGCACAGTGGCAAACCAAAGGATGCACACGTCACTGACTATGACCGAAGAAGTCCACTATATATGGTCAACATTGACAACTCATAACACGAGTCACAAATGGTCAGAGGGAGAGACAACGGTTTGGGAATCCTAAGTATCAACGAGAAAGAACAAAGAACCTCAATACGTAGTGGCAGGGTGTGGCTACTATGCACACGAAACAACCAAACTAGGCATATGTCACTGACCATGACCAATGAATTTCAATATGCGTGGTCAACATTCACCAACCATAACACGAGTCACAAACGGTCAGAGGGGGAAACAATGGTCTCTGAATATCAGTTCTCAACTAGCAAGTACAGCGACCTTCAATCAGTATAAGCACAGTGTGGCTACCATGCACAATGACCAACCAAAGTAGGCATATGTACTACCTTTGACCAAACAAATCCGCCGTGTGTGGTCAACGTTGACAACTCATACTAGGAGTCACAAATGGTCAGAGGGGGGGGGGGCAATGGTTTTGGAACACCAGGTATCAACTAGCAAGAACTATGAACTTCAATAAGTTGTGGCACGGTGTGGATACCATGCACAATGACCAACCAAAGTAGGCATATGTCACTGACCATGACCAAATAATGTTACTTAGTGTGGTAAACTTTGACAACTCATAACACGAGTCACAAATGGTCAGGGTGGAAGATAATGGTTTGTGAATACTAGTTATCGACTAGCAAGTACAAATACCTTCAATATGTAGTGGCACAGCGTGGCTACCATGCGCAGTGACCAACCAATTTATGCATATGTCATTGACCATGACCAAAGAATTCCACTTCATGTGGTCAGCGTTGACAACTCACAACACAAGTCACTGATAGTCAGAGGGGGGTAACAATGGTTTTGGGAATACTAGCTATCAAGTAGAAAGCACAAAGACCTTCAATACGCAGTGACACATAGTGGTAACCACGTACAGTGACTAACCAAACTAGGCATATGTCACTAACCATGACCAAAGAATTTCAATATGGGTGGTCAACGTTGAAAACTCATCACACAAGTCACAAATGGTCAGAGGGGGACACAATGTGTTGGGAACACTAGTTATCAACTAGCAAGTATGAAGAACTTCAACAAGTAGTGGCTAGGTATGGCTAGCGTGCACAGTGACCAACCAAAGGATGAATACGTCACTGACTATGATGGAAGAAGTCCACTATGTGTGGTCAACATTGACAACACATATCACGAGTCACCAATTCTCAGAGGGAGAGACAATGGTTTAGGAACCCTATGTATCGACTAGAAAGGACAAAACGTTTCAATACGTAGTGGCACGGTGTGGTTAATATGCACACAAAACAACCAAACTAGGCATATGTCACTGACCATGACCAGAGAATTTCAATATGGGTGGTCAACGTTGACCAACCATAACACGGGTCACAAACGGTCAGGGGAGGAAACAACGCTATGGGAATATCAGTTATCAACTAGCAAGTACAACGAACTTCAGCCAGTAGTAGCACGTGTGGCTACCATGCACAATGACCGACCAAAGTATGCATATGTACTGCCTCTGACGAAAGAAATCCGCTGTGTGTGGTCAACGTTGACAACTCATAATACGAGTCACAAGTGGTCAGAGGGGGAAACAATGATTTGGGAACACCAAGTATCATATAGCAAGCACAAGGAGCTGCAAAAGGTTGTCGCACGGTGTGGATACCATGCACGATGAACAACCAAAGTAGGCATATGTCACTGACCATGACCAAATAATGTCACTAAGTCTGGTAAACTTTGACAACTCATAACAGGAGTCACAAATAGTCAGGTTGGAAGATAGTCATTTGCGAATACTAGTTATCGACTAGCAAGTACAAATACATTCAATACGTAGTGGCATAGTGTGGGTACAATGCACAGTGACCAACCAAAGCATGCATATGTCTCTGACCATGACCAAATAATGTCACTAAGTGTGGTAAACTTTGACAACTCATAACACGAGTCACAAATGGTCAGGGTGGAAGATAATGGTTTGTGAATACTAGTTATGCACTAGCAAGTACAAATACATTCAATATGTAGTGGCACAGCGTGGCTACCATGCACAGTGACCAACCAAAGAATGCATATGTCACTGACCATGACCAATGAATTTCCCTTCATGTGGTCAGCATTGACAACTCACAACACGAGTCACTGATAGTCATAGGGGGGTCACAATGGTTTGGGAACACTAACTTTTAAGTATAAAGCACAAATACCTTTATTACGCAGTGACACGGCGTGGTAACCACGTAAAGTGACAAACCAAAGTAGGCATATGTCACTAACTATGACCAACGAATTTCACGGTGTGTGGTCAACGTTGAAAACTCATCACACGAGTCACAAATGGTCAGAGGGGGAAACAATGGGTTAGTAAAACTAGTTATCAACTAGCAAATATGAAGAATTTCAACAAGTAGTGGCACGGTGTGGCTAGCGTGCACAGTGACCAAGCAAAGGATGAATACGTCACTGACTATGACGGAAGAAGTCCACTATGTGTGGTCAACATTGAAAACTCATAACACGAGTCGCGAATGGTCAAAGGGAGAGACAATGGTTTGGGAACCCTATGCATGGACTAGAAAGGACAAATAACTTCAATACGTAGTGGCACGGTGTGGCTACTATGCACACCAAACAACCAAACTAGGCATATGTCATTGACCATGACCAAATAATTTCAACATGGGTTGTCAACGTTCACCAACCATAACACGAGTCACAAACGGACAGAGGGGGAAACAATGGTCCAGGAATATCAGTTCTCAACTAGAAAGTACAACGACTTTCAGTCAGTAGTAGCACTGTGGGACTGGCATGCACAATGACCGACCAAAGTAGGCATATGTACTGCCTTTGACCAAAGAAATCCGCTGTGTATGGTCAGCGTTGGCAACTCATAATACGAGTCACAAATAGTCAGAGGGGGAAACAATTGTTTGGGAACACCAGGTATCAACTAGCAAGCATAATGACCTTCAGTACGTTGTGGCATGGTGTGGATACCATGCACGATGACCAACCATATGTCACTGACCATGACCAAAGAATTTCACTATGTTTGGTAAACTTTGACAACTCATAACACGAGTCACAAATGGTCAGAGTGGAAGATAATGGTTTATAAATACTAGTTATCGACTAGCAAGTACAGATACCTTCAATATGCAGTGGCACAGTGTGGCCACAATGCACAGTGACCAACCAAAGTATGCATATGTCACATACCATGACCAATGAATTTCAATTCATGTGGTCAATGTCGACAACTCACAACACGAGTCACACATAGTCAGAAGGGGCTAACAATTGTTTGGGAACACTAGCTGTCAACAAGAAAGCACAGAGATCTTCGATAGATAATTACACGGCGTGGTAACCATGTACAGTGACAAACCAACGTAGGCATATGTCACAAACCATGACCAAATGGATTTCACAGTGTGTGGCCAACGTTGAAAACTCATAACACGAGTCAAAAATGGTCAGTGGGGTAAACCATGGGTTGGGAACACTAGTTATCCACTAGCAAGTAGACAGGTTTTCAACAAGTAGTGGCACGGTGTGGCTAGCGTGCACAGTGACCAACCAACGGATGCACACGTCACTGACTATGACCAAAGAAGTCCACTATGTATGGTCGACATTGACAACTCATAACACGAGTCACAAATGGTCAGAGGGAGAGACAATGGTTTGAGAACCCTACGTATTGACTATAAAGGGCAAATACGTTCAATACGCAGTGGCACGGTATCGCTAATATGCACACCAAACAACCAAACTAGGCACATGTCACCGACCATGATGAAAGAATTTCAATATGGGTGGTCAACATTGTCAACCGGCCTGAGGCAAACGGACTAGAAAACAGGGCCGACACAATAGCACCTGCCGTCCGCTCCTAGCATTTCAGCTAGGAGAAGATATCACCCTCAGGATCACGGTTCCACACTGAGCAGTTCCTAGGCAATCACTTGCTAGCAACTGTGTCCACTTAACACTTGGTCACTTTCGCGCGAGGTGCTAGTCAAAGACTAACTCCTGGGGCTTAGACCAACCAGTGTCTTCTTTATACTGTTCCTTAGTTGGACAACTCTGTGAGGAGCATCTAAGGCCAGATTGTGTAATTAGAATGAGGAATGAGCCTGGTACATATAGTCCTAGACCTGGCTTCTAAGGTGTGTGGGCAGTGACACTTTTGGGATGGTCACTCCAAACCACCTCACCAGTCCGCCAATTGGCGCATCCACTGACCGCCAAGTGGCGCACTCTCCTCATGCATGGAGAAATGTCTAAGAAACTTCCCCTGTGCTAGAAGGTCAAAAAACCTCCTGCGCACATCAAGGCTCGATCGCAGGACCTGTTGTCCCTAAGTCCAACATGCTATCCGTTGCGCTACACTTCTGGTGTCTCGCTTGGACTTGCACCACGAACAAGGTTTGGGGGACTTACTCCAAGGGAGCAGTGCATGCCCAACCTGTCCGTCAACCCATAGCAGTGGCCATGGGGCATAGAAGAACAACAATCTCTCCCTTGCACCGTAGGCCACCTGCTGTGGTAGTTTTCTTCGGCATGAACCTGTAGCTCTAGGTTGTGTTTGTGCATGTCAGTTTTCTTGGTCTTTAGTTCTCATCTCTTGCATCCACCATGCCGACTCCTCGAGCACCTGTAACATGCAAGTCGCTGTCTAGCGGCTTTGTCAAGAAGTCCGCAAGCATTTTCTTGGTTGCGACGTGCTCCAGTTCCACGACACCCTTGGTGATAAGGTCACGTGAGTAGTGGTACCGAATATCGATGTGCTTTGTACGCCGGGAGATCATGTCGTCCTCTGCCATAGCCATGGCACTTTGGTTGTCGATGCGGATGACCGTTGCCTCCTCTTGTGGTGCCTTGATCTCATCAAGCAAACTGCGAAGCCACTGTGTTTCCTTGCAAATTTCGGAGAGTGCAATGTACTCCGCCTCAGCAGTAGAAAGCGAGACGCAGTCCTGCTTCCTGCTTGCCCATGAGACCGCACCACCGTTGAGAAGACAAACAAACCCTGAGGTGGACTTCCTGTCATCAATCCGTCCTCCCCAGTCCGCGTCGGTGTAGCATGTCAGCCGCAGCAAGTCTGATCCTTCTAGACCTCCAAACCGAAGTCCGACGTGCCGAGTCTTTTTGAGGTAGCGAAAAATCCGCTTCACGACTTGCCAATGTTCTGGCCCAGGGTTGGCCACAAACCTGCTCACCTGACCCACTGCAAAAGCAATGTCAGGTCGTGTTCCCACCATTGCATATATGAGGCTTCCGACGGCGGACTGGTATGGAATGTTTTGCATCTCCCGCCGGTCTGCCTCGTTGCTTGGTGACATGGAGGAGGAGAGCTTGCAGTCGGAGGGCATGGGGGTGCTGACGGGCTTGCAGTCCTCCATGTTGTAGCGCTTCAAGATGTCCATGATGTACTTGGTCTGGTTGAGCTCGATGGTGCCTGCTTTGCGGTTGCGGTGAACAGCAATCCCGAGGTAGTACTCGAGAGGTCCCATGTCCTTCATCTTAAATCTGCTGGCCAGATTTTTCTTGAGGTCCGTGAGGGCCTCCTGCGAGGAAGAACACATGATAAGATCATCCACGTACAACGCCACAAGTAGCAAGCCACGTTCGTCCTCCCGCACATAGACGCTAGGGTCATTTTTGCAATGTGCGAAGGAGATCTCAGCCATGAAGCTGTCCATCTCCTTGTACCAGATCCGTGGGGCCTGTTTCAGCCCGTACAACGCCTTCACCAGCTTGCACACCTTACCCTCGGGTGCTTTGACACCTTCCGGTACCTCCATTAGCACCTCCTTGTCGAGCTTCCCATAAAGGAAGGCTGTCTTCACATCCATCTGGTGGATCTCAAGGTCTTTGGCGGCAGCGACAGCAAGCAGGGACCTGATGGAGGCAAACGTGACGACCGGTGCGAAGGTCTCATCGTACTCAGAACCTGCGCGCTGTGAGAACCCTTTCGCCACGACCCTTGCCTTGTACTTGTCGATGCTATCATCTTGCTTCCGCTTCAACCTGAGCACCCACTTTGAGCCCACCACGTGAGCGTTAGCGGGTCTGTCCACCAGCACCCATGTGCCATTTTCTTCGATGGACGCGAGCTC
>SZWC01000117.1:466631-505463 GCA_023375785.1 Penium margaritaceum | reverse complement strand
GGGGGGGGGGGGGCGGCCGTGTTGTGATAACTCGACTCTACCATCGAGCCTAAACCGTGGGGGTAGGGGGTGTCATAATGCGGTCACAAATCTGTCCTCCAGGTTGTCCACGGAACATCCCTCCATGGGGGGTGGGAGGGAGTATTCCAGTGAAGGCACCTACGCGTAACCAATCAACAAAAACTGACCTGGTGTCAAAGGGAGAAACGTTTTTCTATTGATTGACTAGAAAGTACAAAGACTTTCAACAAGTAGTGGAACGGTGTGGCTACCATGCACAATGACCAACCAGATTAGGCATGGGCCACTTATCATGACCAAAACAATTTACTATGTGTGGACAACGTTCACAACCCATAATATGGGTCACGAATTGTCAGAGGGGGGAAACAATGGTTTGGGAATACTAGATACCAACTAGCAAGTACAACGACCTTCAGTCAGTAGTAGCACAGTGTGGCTACCATGCACGATGACCGACCAAAGTAGGCATATGTACTGCCTTTGACCAAAGAAATCCGCTGTGTGTGGTCAACACTGACAACTCATAATATGAGTCACAAATGGTCAGAGGGGGAAGCAATGGTTTAGGAACACCACGTATCAAATAGCAAGCACAAGGAGCTTCAATACGCTATGGCACGGTGTGGATACCATGCACGATGACCAACCAAAGTAGGCATATGTCAATGACCATGACCAAATAATGTCACTAAGTGTGGTAAACTTTGACAGATCATAACACGAGTCACAAATGGTCAGGGTGGAAGATAATCATTTGTGAATACTAGTTATCGACTAGCATGTACAAATACATTCAGTATGCAGTGGCACAGTGTGGCCACAATACACAGTGACCAACCAAAGTATGCATATGTCACTCACCATGACCAAATAATGTCACTAAGTGTGGTAAACCTTGACAACTCATAACATGAGACACAAATTGTCAGAGTGGAAGATCATGGTTTATAAATACTAGCTATCGACTAGCAAGTTCAAATACCTTCAATATGTAGCGGCACAGTGTGGCTACAATGCACAGTGACCAACCAAAGTATGTATATGTCACTGAACATGACCAAAGAATTTCACTTCATGTGGTCAATGTTGACAACTCACAACACGAGTCACAGATAGTCAGAGGGGGCCAACAATGGTTCGGGAAAACTAGCTTTCAACAAGAAAGCACAAAGACCTTCGATACATAACGACACGGCGTGGTAACCATGTATAGTGACAAACCAAAGTAGGCATATGTCACAAACAATGACCAAGCGGATTTCACAGTGTGTGGTCAACGTTGAAAACTCATAACACGAGTCACAAATGGTCAGTGGGGGAACCCATGGGTTGGGAACAATACTTATCAACTAGAAAGTAGAAAGATTTTCAACAAGTAGTGGCACGGTGTGGCTAGCGTGCTCAGTGCCCAACCAAAGGATGCACACGTCACAGACTATGACCGAAGAAGTCCACTATGTATGGTCGACATTGACAACTCATAACACGAGTCACAAATGGTCAGAGGGAGAAAAAATGGTTTGGGAACCCTATGTATCGACTATAAAGGACAAAGAACTTCAATGCGTAGTGGGACAGTTTGGCTACTATGCATACCAAACAACCAAACTAGGCATATGTCACCGACCATGATGGAAGCATTTCAATATGGGTGGTCAACATTCACCAACCATAACACGAGTCACAAACGGTCAGATGGGGAAACAATGGTCTGTGAATATCAGGTCTCAACTAGCAAGTACATCGACCTTCAATCAGTATAAGCACGGTGTGGCTACCGTGCACAATGACCGACCAAAGTAGGCATATGTACTACCTTTGACCAGAGAAATCCGCTGTGTGTGGTCAGCATTGACAACTCATAATAGGAGTCACAAATGGTCAGAGGGGGAGACAATGGTTTGGGAACACTAGGTATCAACTAGCAAGCACAAGGACCTTCAATTAGCCGTGGCACGGTGTGGATACCATTCACGACGACCAACCAAAGTAGGCATATGTCACTGACCATGACCAAATAATGTCACTAAGTGTGGTAAGCTTTGACAACTCATAACACGAGTCACAAATGGTCAGGGTGGAAGATAATGGTTTGTGAATACTAGTTATCGACTATCAAGTACAAATACCTTCAATGTGTAGTGGCACAGCATGGCTACCATGCGCAGTGACCATCCAAAGTACGCATATGTCACTGACCATGACCAACGAATTTCACTTCATCTGGTTAGCATTGACAACTCACAACACGAGTCACTGATAGTCAAAGGGGGTAACAATGGTTTGGGAACACTAGCTATCAAATAGAAAGCACAAAGACCTCCAATACGTAGTGACACGGCGTGGTAACCACGTAAAGTGACAAACCAAACTAGGCATATGTCACTAACCATGACCAAAGAATTCCAATATGGGTGGTCAACGTTGAAAACTCATCACACGAGTCACAAATGGTCAGAGGGGGATACAATGGGTTGGGAACATTATTTATAAACTAGAAAGCACAATGACCTTCAGTACGTTGTGGCACGGCATGGATACCATGCACGATGACCAAGCATATGTCACCGACCATGACCAAAGAATTTCACCATGTGTGGTAAACTTTGACAACTCATAACACGAGTCACAAATGGTCAGAGTGGAAGATAATGGTTTCTAAATACTTGTTATTGACTAGCAAGTACAAATACCTTCAATATGCAGTGGCACATCATGGATTCAATGCACTGTGACCCACCAAAGTATGCATATGTCACTGACCATGACCAAAGAATTTCACTTCATGTGGTCAATGTTGACAACTCACAACACAAGCCACAGATATTCAGAGGGGGGTAACAATGGTTTGGAAACACTAGCTACCAACTAGAAAGCACTGAGACCTTCGATACGTAGTGACACGGTGTGGTAACCATGTACAGTGACAAACCAAAGTAGGCACATGTCACTAACAATGACCAAAAGAATCTCACAGTGTGTGGTCAACGTTGAAAACGCATAACACGAGTCACAAATGGTCAGAGGGGGACACAATGGGTTGGGAACACTAGTTATCAACTAGCAAGTACAAAGACCTTCAACAAGCGGTGGCACGGTATGGCTAGCGTACACAGTGACCAACCAAAGGATGCATACGTCACTGACTATGACCGAAGAAGTCCACTATGTGTGGTCAACATTTACAACTCATAACAAAACTCACAAATGGTTAGAGGGAGAAACAATGGTTTGGGAACCCTATGCATCGACTAGAAAGGGCAAAAAACCTTCAATACGTAGTGGCACGGTGTGGCTAATATGCACACCAGACAACCAAACTAGGCATATGTCACTGATCATGACCAGGGAATTTCAATATGGGTGGTCAGCGTTGAACAACCATCACACGAGTCACAGACGATTAGGGGAGGAAACTATGCTATGGGAATATCAGTTCTCAACTAGCAAGTACAACAACCTGCAGTCAGTAGTAGCACGGTGTGGCTACCATGCAAAATGACCGACCAAAGTAGGCATATGTACTGCCTTTGACCAAAGAAATCTGCTGTGTGTGGTCAACGTTGACAACTCATAAAACGATTCACAAATGGTCAGAGGGGGAAACAATGGTTTGGGAACACGGAGTATCAAATAGCAAGCACAAGGAGCTTCAATGCATTGTGTCACGGCGTGAAGACCATGCACGATGACCAACCAAAGTAGGCATATGTCAACGAACATGACCAAACAATGTCACTAAGTGTGGTAAACTTTGACAACTCATGACACGAGTCACAAATGGTCATGGTGGAAGATAATCGTTTTTGAATACTAGTTATCGACTAGCAAGTACAAATACCTTCAATATGTAGTGGCATACCGTGGCTACAGTGCACAGTGACCAACCAAAGTATGCATATGTCACTGACCATGAACAAAGAATTTCACTTCATGTGGTCAACATTTACAACTCACATCACGAGTCACATATAGTCAAAGGGGGCTAACAATGGTTTGGGAACACTACCTGTCAAGAAGAAAGCACAAAGACCTTCAATACGTAATGACACGGCGTGGTGACCATGTACAGTGACAAACCAAAGTAGGAATATGTCACAAACCACGACCAAAAGGATTTCACAGTGTGTGGTCAACGTTGAAAACTCATAACAGGAGTCAGAAATGGTCAGTGGGGGAAACCATGGGTTGGGAACACTATTTAGCAACTGGCAAGTATATGTATTTTCAACATGTAGTGGAACGGTGTGGCTAGCGTGCAAAGTGGCCAACCAAAGGATGCACACGACACTGACTATGACTGAAGAAGTGCACTATGTATGGTCAACATTGACAACTCATAACACGAGTCACAAATGGTCAGAGGCAGAGACAATGGTCTGGGAACCCTATGTATCGACTAGAAAGGAAGAATATCTTCAATACGTAGTGGCACAGTCTGGCTAATATGCACACCAAACAACCAAACTAGGCATATGTTACTGACCATGACCAAAGAATTTCAATATGGGTGGTCAACATTCACCAACCATAACACGAGTCACAAACAGTCAGAGGGGGAAACAATGGTCTTTGAATATCAGTTTTCAACTAGCAAGTACAGTGACCTTCAATCAGTATAAGCACGGTGTGGCTACCATGCACAATGACCGACCAAAGTAGGCATATGTACTATATCTGACCAAAGAAATCCGCTATGTGTGGTCAGCGTTGACAACTCATAATAGGAGTCACAAATGGTCAGAGGGGGAGACAATGGTTTGGGAACACCAGGTATCAACTAGCAAGCACACGGACCTTCAATAAGTTGTGGCACATTGTGGATACCATACACGACGACCAACCAAAGTATGCATATGTCACTGACCATGACCAAATAATGTCACTAAGTGTGGAAAACTTTGACAACTCATAACACGAGTCACAATTCGTTAGGGTGGAAGATAATGGTTTGTGAATACCAGTTATCGACTAGCAAGTACAAATACCTTCAATATGTAGTGGCACAGCGTGAATAGCATGCGTAGTGACCGACCAAAGTATGCATATGTCACTGACCATGACCAACGAATTTCACTTCATGTGGTCAGCGTTGACAAGTCACAACACGAGTCACTGATAGTCAGAGGGGGTAATAATGGTTTGGGAACACTAGCTATCAACTAGAAAGCACGAAGACCTTCATTATGTAGTGACACGGCGTGGTAACCACGTACACTGATAAACCAATCTAGGCATATGTCACTAACCATGACCAAATAAATTCAATATGGGTGGTCAACATTGAAATCTCATCACACGAGTCACGAATGGTCAGAGGGGGAAACAATGTGTTGGGAACACTAGGTAACAACTAGCAAGTATGAAGAACTTCAACAAGTAGTGGCACGGTGTGGCTAGCGTGCACAGTGACCAGCCAAATGATGAATACGTCACTGACTATGATGGAAGAATTCCACTATGTGTGGTCAACATTGACAACTCATAACACGAGTCACGAATGGTCAGAGGGAGAGACAATGGTTTGGGTACCCTATGCATGGACTAGAAAGGACTAATAGCTTAAATACGTAGTGGCACGGTGTGGCTACTATGCACACCAAACAACCAAACTAGGCATGTGTCACTGACCATGACCAAAGAATTTCAATATGGGTGGTCAACGTTCACCAACCATAACACAAGTCAAACAGACAGAGGGGGAAACAATGGTCCGGGAATATCAGTTCTCAAGTAGCAAGTACAACGACCTTCAATCATTAGTAGCACGGTGTGGCTACCATACACAATGACCGACCAAAGTAGGCATATGTACTGCCTTTGACCAAAGAAATCCGCTGTGTATGGTCAACGTCGACAACTCATAATACGAGTCACAAATAGTCAGAGGGGAAAACAATTGTTTGGGAACACCAGGTATCAACTAGCAAGCACAATGACCTTCAGTACGTTGTGGCATAGTGTGGATACCATGCACGATGACCAACCATATGTCACTGACCATGACCAAAAAATGTCACCATGTGTGGTAAAATTTGACAACTCATAACACGAGTCACAAATGGTCAGAGTGGGAAATAATGATTTCTACATACTAGTTTTCGACTAGCAAGTACAAATACATTCAACATGCAGTAGCACAGTGTGGCTTCAATGAACAGTGACCAACCAAAGTATGCATTTGTCACTGACCATGACCAAAGAATTTCACTTCATGTGGTCAATGTTGACAACTCACAACACAAGTCACAGATATTCAGAGGGGGTAACAATGGGTTGGGAACACTAGCTATCAACTAGAAATCACAAAGACCTTCAATACGCAGTGACACGGAGTGGTAACCATGTACAGTGACAAACCAAAGTAGGCATAGGTCACTAACCATGACCAAAAGAATGTCACAGTGTGTGGTCAGCGTTGAAAATGCATAACACGAGTCACAAATGGTTCGAGGGGGAAACAATGGGTTGGGAACACTAGCAATCAACTAGCAAGTACAAAGACCTTCAACAAGTAGTGGCACGGTATGGCTAGCGTACACAGTGGCCAACCAAAGGATGCATATGGTTGATGGATGAGTGGGCGCAGGGGCGGAACCACATGCGCAATGAAGCGATGCTGATGCTAATGATTGATGGGAAGGCGGCGCGGACGATGCTGATGACGGAAGGATGGTGGTGAGGCAGGATCATGGGGCTGATGAAGCTGAGGGACAGGAGCAGGGATGGCTGATGGAAGAGGATGAGGATGACGTGAAGAACGAGGATGGATGGCGATGCGGATAGAGGAAGGTAGATGCAGACAGATGTAGGAGAGATGAGAGGTGATGCGGCAGAGAGGTAAAGCGACACAACCACTTCTTCTGCTTTCAGGAGAGTGACGGATTGTTCCCCAGTTGGCTCGGAAATGGGAGCAGGAAGACTGGTGGTGTCCGATATCCTGTTTGTTGGAAGAGGTTGGTTGCGACAGAGGGAGTTAAACAGCGGGTAGCGTCACTAGACCGCTGATGTCAGGAGAGTGATGGCTTGTTCCCCAGTTGGCTCGGAAATGGGAGTAGGAAGACTGGTGGTGTCCGATATCCTGACGGTGGTAGTTTGGCTGTTGCTGCTGACCAGGCGAGAGGGCAACGCGAGAAGGCGGTTTGGGATGATGGATGCGGGCAGACCGAGGATGGTGGCGGGGAAATAGCAGATGAGGCTGATGAGGCAAGGTGCAAGAGAAGAAGATGTCCGTGGAGGCGGAGGCAATGAGGGCAGTGGATGACAGACGGCAGGAAGCTTCTTGGTAGTTGACGGCAGACGGCGGCTCGAGAGTAGTTTGCGACTGATGTGGGCAACACGTCACCGGATGTTAGCCACGGGCGCGGAAATGGGTGCAAGGCCTTCTTAGGACGACGAGGCATTTTCTTCAGTGCGTAGAACTAGTGAGGCAGAGCTGCTGATGTCAGCTGCTGGCGAAGCGGCGAGGCGCGGGGCGACGGTAGCGGCGGCAGGAGAACGCGGGTGGAAGCGATGAAGCAAGGATGTCGGCAGAACAGTGACGCAGTCACGGGACTCCAGGTGATGTTTGCCTGAAGCTCTGATACCATGTCAGAAGAATGTAGATACGGGAACAGCAACAGCAGAAGCAGGTAGAAGCATCAGGACATGAAAGTGTACGTCACCAGAATGACGTAGGCAAGAGCGGTGCGAGGAGTTAGCCGCGGGAGCTGATAGAGGCCGAGACGCGAGGTAGTCGAGGTAGGCAAGTTGGTGTGAGAGAGTGCTGGCGAGATGAGAGACGGTTGGCGGGGTAAAAGAGCTGAGTGAAGGAGCGAGAGTGACAGGGCGAAGGGATGTGAGGGGCTGGCGAAGACGAGAAATGTGAGGAGCGAGCAGAGCGAAGACACGGCGGCGAAGCCGCGAAAACAAGGGGGAACAGGATGAGTAGAACTGTTCTGGTTAACTCGAGGGAATGAACATCCTCAGTATAAAAGGACAGAACAGGACAAATGAGCAAAACAATGGCTTCTTTCCGCTAGCCAGACGCGTGTGACAGATGTCACATTATTAGAGGATAACTTGACATGTTTGGCTCAACGGTCAGTCTGACCGAGGGCCGTTGGGTCAAGGTGGTTCGGTCTCGGACCTGAACCGTTATTGAGAAAGTGGGAATAACTCTTGTCGGAGTCGATGATTTCCGACACTTACACCCCCTTATTTTATGTCCTTTACCCATAGGAACCCTTATAATGTCATTTGGACATCATATGAACGCCATGTGAGTTGGCTTAGTGCGTATACAGTTAGATTATGGAGCAGTAGGTCCTGGTTTTGAATCCTCGTACGCGCAATATAGAATAGACTCGCGACCTGGGGGGGAGGGGGGCGGCTGTGTTGTGATACCTCAACTATACCATCGAGCCTAAGCCATGGGGGGTAAGGGGGTATCATAATGTGGTCGCAAATCTGTCCTCCAGATTGTCCACGGAACATCCCTATAGGGGAGTGGGAGGGAGTATTCCAGTGAAGGTACCTACGCGTAACAAGTCAACAAAAACCGACCTGGTGTCAAAGGGAGAAACCTTTTGCTATTTATTGACTAACAAGTACAAAGACTTTCAACAAGTAGTGGAATGGTGTGGCTACCATGCACAATGACCAACCAGATTAGGCATGGGCCACTTACCATGACCAAAACAAAATACTATGTGTGGTCAACGTTGACAACCCATAAAATGGGTCACGAATTGTCAGAGGGGGAAACGATGGTTTGGGAATACTAGATACCAACTAGCAAGTACAACAACTTTCAGTCAGTAGTAGCACGGTGTGGCTACCATGCACAATGACCGACCAAAGTAGGCATATGTACTGCCTTTAACCAAAGAAATCCGTTGTGTGTGGTCAACGTTGACAACTCATAATAGGAGTCACAAATGGTGAGAGGGGGAGACAATGGTTTGGGAACACCATGTATCAACTAGCAAGCACAAGGGGCTTTGATACGTTGTGGCACGGTATGGATACCATGCACAATGACCAACCAAAGTAGGCATATGTCACTGGCCATGACCAAATAATGTCAATAAGTGTGGTAAATTTCGAAAACTCATAACACGAGTCACAAATGGTCAGGGTGGAAGATAATGGTTTGTGAATACTAGTTATCCACTAGCAAGTACAAATACATTCATTATGTAGTGGCACAGCGTGGCTACCATGCACAGTGACCAACCAAAGTATGCATATGTCACTGACCATGACCAACGAATTTCACTTCATGTGGTCAGCGTTGACAACTCACAACACGAGTCACTGATAGTCAGAGGGGGATGACAATGGTTTGGGAACACCATGTATCAACTAGCAAGCACAAGGGGCTTTGATACGTTGTGGCACGGTATGGATACCATGCACAATGACCAACCAAAGTATGCATATGTCACTGACCATGACCAACGAATTTCACTTCATGTGGTCAGCGTTGACAACTCACAACACGAGTCACTGATAGTCAGAGGGGGATGACAATGGTTTGGGAACACTAACTATTAACTAGAAAGCAAAAACACCTTTATTAAGTAGTGACACGGTGTGGTAATCACGTACAGTGAAAAACCAAACTAGACATATGTCACTAACCATGACCAACAAATTTCACGGTGAGTGGTCAGCGTTGAAAACTCATCACACGAGTCACAAATGGCCAGAGGGGGAAACAATGGGTTGGGAACACTAGTTATCAACTAACAAGTATGAAGAACTTCAACAAGTAGTGGCACGGTGTGGCTAGGGTGCGCACTGACCAACCAAAGAATGAATACGTCACGGACTATGACGGAAGAAGTGTGTAAGTGCGTGTACGTTCGTGTAAGTATGTGTAAGTGCGTGTCGGTGCATGTAGGTGCGTGTAAGTGCGTGTACGTTCATGTATGTGTGTGTATGTACGTGTAAGTGTGTCCATGTAAGTGCGTGTAAGTGTGTGTTAGTGCGTGTAAGTGTGTGTAAGTGTGTGTACGTACGTGTAAGTGTGCGTAAGTGTGTGTAAGTGCGTTTAAGTGCATGTAATTGTGTGTAAGTGCGTGTAAGTACATGTAAGTACGTGTAAGTGCCTGTAACTACGTGTAAGTAAGTGTTAGCATGTGTAAGTACGTGTAAGTATGTGTAAGTGCGTGTAAGTGTGTGAAAGTGTGTGTAAGTGCTTGTGAGTACGTGTAAGTACGCGTAAGTGCGTGTAAGTTCGTGTAAGTGTGTATACGGACGTGTAAGTGCGTGTAAGTGTGTGTAAGTACGTGTAAGTATGTGTAAGTGCGTGTAAGTGTGTGAAAGTGTGTGTAAGTGCTTGTGAGTACGTGTAAGTACGCGTAAGTGCGTGTAAGTTCGTGTAAGTGTGTATACGGACGTGTAAGTGCGTGTAAGTGTGCGTAAGTACGTGTAAGTATGTGTAAGTGCGTGTAAGTGTGTGAAAGTGTGTGTAAGTGCTTGTGAGTACGTGTAAGTACGCGTAAGTGCGTGTAAGTTCGTGTAAGTGTGTATACGGACGTGTAAGTGCGTGTAAGTGTGTGTAAGTACGTGTAAGTATGTGTAAGTGTGTATAAGTTCATGTAAGTACATGTAGGTGCGTGTAAGTACGTGTAGGTGCGTGTTAATTTGTGTAAATGCGTGGAAGTACGTGTAAGCACTTGTAAGTCCGTGTAAGTGGGTATAAGTGTGTGTAAGTGCGTGTAAGTATGTGGAAGTGCATGTAAGTGCATGTAAGTTCGTGTAAGTACGTGTAAGTGCGTGTAAGTACGAGTAAGTACGTGTAAGTACGTGAAAGTGTGTGTAAGTGCGTGTGAGTATCTGACAGTGCATATAAGTGCGTGTAAGTTCATGTAAGTGCGTGTAAGTGCGTGTAAGTACGTGTAAGTGTGTGTTAGTGCGTGTAAGTGCGTGTAAGTGCATATAAGTGCAGTTTATGTGCGTGTAGTTTTGTGTAAGTTAGTGTAAGTGCGTTCAAGTACGTGGAAGTGCGTGGAAGTGCGTGTAAGTACGTATAAGTGTGTGTAAGTGCGTGAAAGTACGTGTAAGTGCGTGTAAGTGTGTGTAAGTATGTGTAAGTGCGTGTAAGTGCGTGTAAGTGCGTTTAAGTACGTGTCAGTGCGTGTTAGTGCATGTAAGTGTGTGTAACTGTGTCTAAGTGCGTGTAAGTATGTGTAAGTGCGTATAGGTGTGTGTAAGTGTGTGTACGTGCGTGTAAGTACGTGTAAGTGCGTGTTAGTGTGTGTACGTATGTGTAAGTACGTGTAAGTACGTGTAAGTGCGTGTAAGTGCGTGTAAGTGCGTCTAAGTGCGTGCAAGTGCAAGCAAGTACAAGTAAGTATGTCTAAGTGCGTGTATGTGTGTGTAAGTGCGTGTAAGTATGTGTAGGTTCGTGTAAGTATGTGTAAGTACGTGTGAGTGTGTGTAAGTGCGTTTTAGTGCGTGTAAGTGCGTGTAAGTTTGTGTAAGTACGTGTAAGTACGTGTAAGTTCGTGTAAGTATGTGTAAGTGCGTGTAAGTGCGTGTAAGTGTGTGTATGTGGGTGTAAGTACGTGTAAGTGGGTGTAAGTGCGTGTAAGTACGAGTAAGTGCGTGTAAGTGCGTGTACATGCGTGTACGTGTGTGTAAGTGCATGTAATTGCGTGTAAGTACGTGTAAGGTTGTGTAAGGACGTGTAATTACGTGTAAGTGCGTGTAAGTACATGTAAGTACGTGTAAGTGTGTGTAAGTGTGTGTAAGTGCATGCAAGTGCGTGTAAGTGCGTGTAGCTGCGTGTAAGTGCGTGTAAGTGCGTGTAAGTATGTGTGAGTATGTGTAAGTCCGTGTAAGTGCCGGTAAGTGTGTGTCAATGTACGTAAGTACGTGTAAGTGTGTGTAAGTGCGTGTAAGTGTATGTAAGTACGTGTGAGTGCATGTAAGTGCGTGTAAGTACGTGTAAGTACGTGTAAGTGCGTGTAAGTACGTGTAGGTGCGTGTGAGTGCGTGTATATACATATTAGTGCGTATAAGGACGTGTCAGTGAGTATAAGTGTTTTTAATTTTGTGTAAGTACGTGTAAGTGCGTGTAAGTACGTGAAAGTGCGCGTAAGTAGGTGTAAGTGTGTGGAAGTGTCTGTAAGTGCGTGGAAATGCGTGCAAGTGCGTGTAAGTATATATAAGTACATGGAAGTGCGTGGAAGTGTGTGTAAGTGCGTGTAAATGTGTGTCAGTACGTGTATGTAAATGTAAGTACGTGAAAGTGTGTATAAGTGTGTGTAAGTGCGTGTAAGTGCGTGTAAGTGTGTGTAAGTATGTGTAAGCGTGTATAAGACGCGTAAGTGCGTGTAAGTTCGTGTACATTCATTTAAGTGTGTGTAAGTGCGTGTAAGTCCGTGTAAGTGCGTGCAAGTTGTGAAAGTGCATGTAAATGTGTGTAAGTGTGTGTGATTTCATGTAAGTGCATGTAAGTGTGTGTAAGTGCATGTAAGTTCGTGTAAGTGTGTGTAAGTGTGTTTAAGTGTGTATAAGTGCGTATAAGTACGTGTAAGTTTATTTAAGTGCATGTAAGTGTGTGCAAGTGCGTGTAAGTGTGTGCAAGTACGTGTAAGTGCATGTAAGTACGTATAAGTGTGTGTAAATTGGTGTAAGTGTGTGTACGTGTGTGTAAGTGTATGGAAGTGTGTGAAAGTGTGTATAAGTACGTAAAAGTGTGTGTAAGTGCGTGTAAGTCTGTGTAAGTACATGTAAGTGCGTATCAGTGCGTGTCAGTGCATGTAAGTACGTTTATGTTCATGTAAGTGAGAGTAACTACGTGTAAGTGCGTGTAAGTGTGTGTCAGTGCCTGTAAGTATGTGTAAGTTCGTGTAAGTGCGGGCAAGTGCGTGTAGGTGCGTGTAAGTACATGTAAGTTTGTGTAAGTTTGTGTAAGTGCGAGTAAGTACATGTACGTACGTGTAAGTGTGTGTAAGTGTGTGTCAATGCGTGTAAGTGCATGTCCGTTCATGTAATTGTATGAAAGTGCGTGTAAGTGCGTGTAAGTACGTGTAAGTGTGTGTACTTAGTGTAAGTGCGTGTAAGTTTGTGTAAGTGCGTGTAAGTCCGTGTAAGTGCGTGTAGGTTGGTGTAGGTTCGTATAAGTATGTATAAGTGCGTGTGAGTGTGTGTAAGTGCGTTTAAGTGCATGTAAGTGCGTGCAAGTGCGTGTAAGTGCGTGTAAGTGCTTGTAAAATTGTGTAAGTGTGTGTAAGTACGTCTAAGTGCATGTAAGTGTGTGTACGTTCCTATAAGTGCGTGTAAGTGCATGTAAGTACGTGTAAGTATGAGTAAGTGCGTGTAAGTACGTATACGTATGTTTAAGTGTGTATAAGTGCATGCAAGTACGTGTAAGTTCGTGTAAGTGCGTGTAACTATGTATAAGTGCGTGTAAGTGCGTATCAGTATGTGTAAGTGTGTGTAAGTGCATGTAAATGTGTGTAAGTGTGTATAAGTACGTGTAAGTGCGTGTAAGTGCGGTTTAAGTTTGTGTAAGTGTGTATAAGTACGTGTAAGTTTATGTAAGTGTGTGTAATTGCGTGTACGTGCGTGGAAGTGTGTGTAAGTGCATGTAATTTCAGTTGAAGTATGTGTAATTTCGTGTAAGTTCTTGTAAGTGTGTGTAAGTGTGTGTAAGTACGTGTAAGTGCGTGTAAGTACGTGTAAGTTTGTGTAAGTACGTGTAAGTACATGTAAGTGTGTGTAAGTGTGTGTAAGCGGTGTCAATGCGTGTAAGTGCGTATAAGTTCATGTATGTGCGTGAAAGTGCGTGTAAGTACGTGTAAGTGCGTGTAATTAGTGTAAGTACGTGTAAGTTCGTGTAAGTGCGTGTAAGTCCGTGTAAGTGCGTGTAGGTTCGTGTAGGTTCGTGTAAGTGCGTGTAAGTACGTGTAAGTGCGTGTAAGTACGTGTCAGTGCGTGTAAATTTGTGTAAGTGCGTGTAAGTACGTGTAAGTGCATGTCAGTGTGTGTAAGTGCGTGTAGGAGCGTATAGGTATGTGTAAGTGCGTGTAAGTACGTGTAAGTGTGTGTAAGTACGTGTAAGTGTGAGTAAATGTGTGTAAGTGTGTGTAAGTGCGTGTATGTTTGTGTAAGTGCGTGTAAGTACGTGTAAGTTCATGTTAGTGCGTGTAAGTGCGTGTAAGTATGTGTAAGTGCATGTAAGTACGTGGAAGTGCGTATACATGTGTGAAAGTGCGTGTAAGTGCATGTAAGTGCATGTAAGTACGTGTAAGTACGTGCAAGTGTGTGTAAGCGTGTGTACGTTCGTGTAAGTATGTGTAAGTGCGTGTAGGTGCATGTAGGTGCGTGTAAGTGCGTGTACGTTCATGTATGTGTGTGTATGTACGTGTAAGTGTGTCCGTGTAAGTGCGTGTAAGTGTGTGTTAGTGCGTGTAAGTGTGTGTAAGTGTGTGTAAGTACGTGTAAGTGTGCGTAAGTGTGTGTAAGTGCGTTTAAGTGCATGTAAGTGTGTGTAAGTGCGTGTAAGTACATGTAAGTATGTGTAAGTGCCTGTAACTACGTGTAAGAAAGTACTAGCGTGTGTAAGTACGTGTAAGTATGTGTAAGTGCGTGTAAGTGTGTGTAAGTGTGTGTAAGTGCTTGTGATTACGTGTAAGTACGCATAAGTGCGTGTAAGTCCGTGTAAGTGCGTATACGGACGTGTAAGTGCGTGTAAGTGTGTATAAGTACGTGTAAGTATGTGTAAGTGTGTGTAAGTTCATGTAAGTACGTGTAGGTGCGTGTAAGTACATGTAGGTGCGTGTTAATTTGTGTAAATGCGTGGAAGTACGTGTAAGCACTTGTAAGTCCGTGTAAGTGGGTATAAGTGTGTGTAAGTGCGTGTAAGTATGTGGAAGTGCATGTAAGTGCATGTAAGTTCGTGTAAGTACGTGTAAGTGCGTGTAAGTACGAGTAAGTACGTGTAAGTACGTGAAAGTGTGTGTAAGTGCGTGTAAGTATCTGACAGTGCATGTAAGTGCGTGTAAGTTCATGCAAGTGCGTGTAAGTGCGTGTAAGTACGTGTAAGTGTGTGCTAGTGCGTGTAAGTGCGTGTAAGTGCATATAAGTGCAGTTTATGTGCGTGTAGTTTCGTGTAAGTTAGTGTAAGTTCGTTCAAGTACGTGGAAGTGCGTGGAAGTGCGTGTAAGTACGTATAAGTGTGTGTAAGTGCGTGTAAGTGCATGTGTGTGTAAGTATGTGTAAGTGCGTGTAAGTGTGTGTAAGTGCGTTTAAGTACGTGTTAGTGCGTGTTAGTGCATGTAAGTGTGTGTAACTGTGTCTAAGTGCATGTAAGTATGTGTAAGTGCGTATAGGTGTGTGTAAGTGTGTGTACGTGCGTGTAAGTATGTGTAAGTGCGTGTTAGTGTGTGTACGTATGTGTCAGTACGTGTAAGTACGTGTAAGTGCGTGTAAGTGCGTGTAAGTGCGTCTAAGTGCGTGCAAGTGCGAGCACGTGCAAGTAAGTATGTCTAAGTGCGTGTATGTGTGTGTAAGTGCGTGTAAGTACGTGTAGGTTCGTGTAAGTATGTGTAAGTACGTGTGAGTGTGTGTAAGTGCGTTTTAGTGCGTGTAAGTGCGTGTAAGTGTGTGTAAGTACGTGTAAGTACGTGTTAGTTTGTGTAAGTGTGTGTAAGTGCGTGTAAGTGCGTGTAAGTGTGTGTATGTGGGTGTAAGTACGTGTAAGTGGGTGTAAGTGCATGTAAGTACGAGTAAGTGCGTGTACGTTCGTGGAAGTGCGTGTACGTGCATGTAATTTCAGTTGAAGCATGTGTATCTTCGTGTAAGTTCTTGTAAGTGTGTGTAAGTGTGTGTAAGTACGTGTAAGTGCGTGTAAGTACGTGTAAGTTTGTGTAAGTACGTGTAAGTACATGTAAGTGTGTGTAAGTGTGTGTAAGTGCGTGTCAATGCGTGTAAGTGCGTATAAGTTCATGTATTTGCGTGAAAGTGCGTGTAAGTACTTGTAAGTACGTGTAGTTAGTGTAAGTACGTGTAAGTTTGTGTAAGTGCGTGTAAGTCCGTGTAAGTGCGTGTAGGTTCATGTAGGTTCGTGTAAGTGCTTGTAAGTACGTTTAAGTGCGTGTAAGTACGTGTAAGTGCGTGTAAATTTGTGTAAGTGCGTGCAAGTACGTGTAAGTGCATGTCCGTGTGTGTAAGTGCGTGTAGGAGCGTGTAGGTATGTGTAAGTGCGTGTCAGTACGTGTAAGTGCGTGTAAGTACGTGTAAGTGTGTGTAAATGTGTGTAAGTGCGTGTAAGTGCGTGTAAGTTTGTGTAAGTGCGTGTAAGTACGTGTAAGTTCATGTTAGTGCGTTTAAGTGCGTGTAAGTATGTGTAAGTGCATGTAAGTACGTGGAAGTGCGTATACATGTGTGAAAGTGCGTGTAAGTGCATGTAAGTGCATGTAAGTACGTGTAAGTACGTACAAGGTTGTGTAAGCGTGTGTAAGTTTGTGTAAGTATGTGTAAGTGCGTGTACGTTCGTGTAAGTATGTGTAAGTGCGTGTAGGTGCATGTAGGTGCGTGTAAGTGCGTGTACGTTCATGTATGTGTGTGTATGTACGTGTAAGTGTGTCCATGTAAATGCATGTAAGTATGTGTTAGTGCGTGTAAGTGTGTGTAAGTGTGTGTAAGTACGTGTAAGTGTGCGTAAGTGTGTGTAAGTGCGTTTAAGTGCATGTAATTGTGTGTAAGTGCGTGTAAGTACATGTAAGTATGTGTAAGTGCCTGTAACTACGTGTAAGTAAGTGTTAGCGTGTGTAAGTACGTGTAAGTATGTGTAAGTGCGTGTAAGTGTGTGTAAGTGTGTGTAAGTGCTTGTGAGTACGTGTAAGTACGCGTAAGTGCGTGTAAGTTCGTGTAAGTGTGTATACGGACGTGTAAGTGCGTGTAAGTGTGTGTAAGTACGTGTAAGTATGTGTAAGTGCGTGTAAGTGTGTGTAAGTGCGTGTAAGTGCGTGTAAGTGCGTGTAAGTGTGTGTACGTACGTGTAAGTGCGTGTAAGTGTGTGTAAGTGTGTGTAAGTGCTTGTGAGTACGTGTAAGTACGCGTAAGTGCGTGTAAGTTCGTGTAAGTGTGTATACGGACGTGTAAGTGCGTGTAAGTGTGTGTAAGTGTGTGTAAGTGCTTGTGAGTACGTGTAAGTACGCGTAAGTGCGTGTAAGTTCGTGTAAGTGTGTATACGGACGTGTAAGTGCGTGTAAGTGTGTGTAAGTGTGTGTAAGTGCTTGTGAGTACGTGTAAGTACGCGTAAGTGCGTGTAAGTTCGTGTAAGTGTGTATACGGACGTGTAAGTGCGTGTAAGTGTGTGTAAGTACGTGTAAGTATGTGTAAGTGTGTATAAGTTCATGTAAGTACGTGTAGGTGCGTGTAAGTACGTGTAGGTGCGTGTTAATTCGTGTAAATGCGTGGAAGTACGTGTAAGCACTTGTAAGTCCGTGTAAGTGGGTATAAGTGTGTGTAAGTGCGTGTAAATATGTGGAAGTGCATGTAAGTGCATGTAAGTTCGTGTAAGTACGTGCAAGTGCGTGTAAGTACGAGTAAGTACGTGTAAGTACGTGAAAGTGTGTGTAAGTGCGTGTAAGTATCTGACAGTGCATATAAGTGCGTGTAAGTTCATGTAAGTGCGTGTAAGTGCGTGTAAGTACTAGTAAGTGTGTGTTAGTGCGTGTAAGTGCGTGTAAGTGCATATAAGTGCAGTGTATGTGCGTGTAGTTTTGTGTAAGTTAGTGTAAGTGCGTTCAAGTACGTGGAAGTGCGTGGAAGTGCCTGTAAGTACGTATAAGTGTGTGTAAGTGCGTGAAAGTACGTGTAAGTGCGTGTAAGTGTGTGTAAGTATGTGTAAGTGCGTGTAAGTGTGTGTAAGTGCGTTTAAGTACGTGTTAGTGCGTGTTAGTGCATGTAAGTGTGTGTAACTGTGTCTAAGTGCGTGTAAGTATGTGTAAGTGCGTATAGGTGTGTGTAAGTGTGTGTACGTGCGTGTAAGTACGTGTAAGTGCGTGTTAGTGTGTGTACGTATGTGTAAGTACGTGTAAGTACGTGTAAGTGCGTGTAAGTGCGTGTAAGTGCGTCTAAGTGCATGCAAGTGCAAGCAAGTACAAGTAAGTATGTCTAAGTGCGTGTATGTGTGTGTAAGTGCGTGTAAGTATGTGTAGGATCGTGTAAGTATGTGTAAGTACGTGTGAGTGTGTGTAAGTGCGTTTTAGTGCGTGTAAGTGCGTGTAAGTGTGTGTAAGTACGTGTAAGTACGTGTAAGTTCGTGTAAGTGTGTGTAAGTGCGTGTAAGTGCGTGTAAGTGTGTCTATGTGGGTGTAAGTACGTGTAAGTGGGTGTAAGTGCGTGTAAGTACGAGTAAGTGCGTGTAAGTGCGTGTACATGCGTGTACGTGTGTGTAAGTGCATGCAATTGCGTGTAAGTATGTGTATGTTTTTGTAAGGGCGTGTAATTGCGTGTAAGTGCGTGTAAGTACATGTAAGTACGTGTAAGTCCGTGTAAGTGTGTGTAAGTGCATGCAAGTGCGTGTAAGTGCGTGTAGCTGCATGTAAGTGTGTGTAAGTGCGTGTAAGTATGTGTAAGTACGTGTAAGTCCGTGTAAGTGCCTGTAAGTGTGTGTCAATGTACACAAGTACGTGTAAGTGCGTGTAAGTGCGTGTAAGTGCATGTAAGTACGTGTGAGTGCATGTAAGTGCGTGTAAGTATGTGTAAGTACGTGTAAGTGCGTGTAAGTACATGTAGGTGCGTGTGAGTGTGTGTAAATGCATATTAGTGCGTATAAGGGCGTATCCGTGTGTATAAGTGTGTTTAAGTTCGTGTAAGTACGTGTAAGTGCATGTAAGTACGTGAAAGTGCGTGTAAGTACGTGTAAGTGCGTGGAAGTGTGTGTAAGTGCGTGGAAGTACGTGCAAGTACGTGTAAGTATATATAAGTGCATGGAAGTGCGTGGAAGTGTGTGTAAGTGCGTGTAAATGCGTATAAGTGCGTGTAAGTAAGTGTAAGTACGTGAAAGTGTGTATAAGTGCGTGTAGGTGCGTGTAAGTGCGTGTAAGTGTGAGTAAGTATGTATAAGTGTGTGTAAGATGCGTAAGTGCGTGTAAGTTTGTGTACGTTTGTGTAAGTGTGTGTAAGTGCGTATAATTGCGTGTAAGTGCGTGCAAGTTGTGTAAGTGCATGTAAGTGTGTTTAAGTGCGTGTGATTTCATGTAAGTGCATGTAAGTGTGTGTAAGTGCATGTAAGTTCGTGTAAGGGTGTGTAAGTGCGTGTAAGTGTGCATAAGTGTGTATAAGTACGTGGAAGTTTATTTAAGTGCGTGTTAGTGCATGTAAGTGTATGCAAGTGCGTGTAAGTGCGTGCAAGTGTATGTAAGTGTGAACAAATACGTGTAAGTGCGTGTAAGTGCATGTAAGTACGTGTAAGTGTGTGTATGTTTATGTAAGTGTATGTAAGTGTGTGTAAGTGTGTGGAAGTGCGTGAAAGTGCATGTAAGTGTGTATAAGTGCGTGTAAGTGTGTGTAAGTGCACGTAAGTGCGTGTCAGTGCGTGTCAGTGTGTGTAAGTACGTGTATGTTCATGTAAGTGAGAGTAAGTACATGTAAGTGCGTGTAAGTGTGTGTCAGTGCCTGTAAGTATGTGTAAGTTCGTGTAAGTACGGGCAAGTGCGTGTAGGTGCGTGTAAGTACATGTAAGTTTGTGTAAGTACATGTAAGTGCGTGTAAGTGCGTGTAAGTGCATGCAAGTATGTGTAATTGTGTGTAAGTATGTGTGAGTTTGTGTAAGTGCGTGTAAGTGTGTGTAAGTGCGTGTAGGTGTGTAGAAGTGCATGTAAGTGTGTGTAAGTTCATCTAAGTGTGTGTAAGTGTGTGTAAGTGCGTGTAAGTGTGTGTAAGTGCGTGGAAGTATTGAAGGCCGTGTATGTGTGTGTAAGTGCGTATAAGTGCGTGTAATTTCGTGCAAGTACATGTAAGTGCGTGTAAGTGCGTTTAAGTATGTGTAAATGCGTGTCAGTGCGTGTAAGTGTGTGTTAGTTTGTGTAAGTACGGGCAAGTGCGTGTAAGTGCATGTAAGTGCGTGCCAGTGTGTGTACGTGTGTGTATGTGCGTGTAAGTATGTGTAACTGTGTGTAAATATGTGTTAGTGCGTGTAAGTTTGTGTAAGTGTGTGTAAGTACGTGTAAGTGCATGTAAGTGCGTGTAAGTGCATGTAAGTATGTGTAAGTACGTAAAAGTATGTAAAAGTGTGTGTAAGTGTGTGTAAGTGCGTGTAAGTGCGTGTAAGTTTGCATAAGTGTGTGTACGTTTTTGTAAGTGTGTGTAATGGCGTGTAATTGCATATAAGTGTGTGTAAGCTTGTGTAACTATATGTAAGTGCGTGTAAGTACGTGTAAGTGCGTGTAAGTACGTGTAAGTTCATATAAGTGTGTGGAAGTATGTGTAAGTGTGTGTAAGTGTGTGTCAGTGTGTTTAAGTGTGTATAAGTGCGTGTAAGTGGATGTAAGTGCATGCAAGTACGTGTAAGTGTATGTAAGTGTGTGTATGTGCGTGAAAGTGTATATAATTGAGTGTACGTATGTGTAAGTACGTGTAAGTTTGTGTAAGTACGTATAAGTCGTGTAAGTGCATGTAAGTGCGTGTAAGTACGTGTAAGTTCTGTGTAAGTGCGTAAAAGCATGTAAATGTATGTGTAAGTGCGTGTAAGTGCGTGTAAGTGTGTGTTAGTTCATGTAAGTGCGTGTACGTTCGTGTAAGTGTGTGTAAGTGTGTGTAATTGCGTGTAAGTACGTGTAAGTTATTGTAAGTGTGTGTAAGTCTGTGCGATTGTATGTATGTGTGCATATGTATGTGTAATTGTGTGTAAGTGCATTTAAGTGCGTGTAAGTGCGTGTACATCCGTGTAAGTGCGTGGAAGTGTGCATAAGTGTGTGTAAGTACGTATAAGTACGTGTAAGTGCGTGTAAGTACGTGTAAGTATGTGTAAGTGCGTGTAAGTGCATGTAAGTGCATGTAGGTGCGTGTAGGTGCATGTAAGTGTGTGAAAGTGCATGTAAGTGCGTGTAAGTGGGTGTAAGTGTGTGTAAGTGCGTGTTAGTGCATGTTACTACGTGTAAGTACGTGTAAGTGTGTGTGAGTGCACGTAAGTGTGTGTAAGTGCGTGTAGGTACGTGGAAGTATGTGAAAGTGCGTGTAAGTGCGTGTAAGTGTATGTAAGTTCGTGTAAGTGCGTGCAAGTGCGTGTAAGTGTGTGTAAGTGTGGTTTAAGTTTGTGTAAGTGTGTGTAAGTATGTGTAATTGTGTGTAAGTGTGTCTAAGTACGTGTAAGTGTGTAGAAGTGCGTGTAAGTGCATGTAGCTTGAGTTGAAGTGTGTGTAAGTTCGTGTAAGTTCGTGTAAGTGCGTGTAAGTACGTATAAGGGTGTGTAGGTACGTGTATGTGCATGTAGGTGCGTGTAGGTATGGGTAAGTGCCTGCAAGTTTGTGTAAGTGCGTGTAACTACGTGTAAGTTCAGTTTAAGTGCGTGTAAGTACGTGTAAGTTTTTTTAAGTTCGTGTAAGTGCATGTAAGTGCGTCTAAGTGCGTGTAAGTACGTGTAAGTGTGTGTTAGTGCGTGTAAGTGCGTGTAAGTGTGTGTGAGTATGTGTAAGTACGTGTAAGTGCGTGTAAGTATGTTTAAGTTCGTGTAAGTGCATGTAAGTGCGTATAAGTGTGTGTAAGTGCGTATAAGTGCATGTAAGTGTCTGTAAGTTCATCTAAGTGTGTGTAAGTGTGTGTAAGTGTGTGTAAATGCGTGTAAGTGTGTGTAAGTGCGTGGAAGTATCGGAGGGCGTGTAAGTGTGTGTAAGTGCGTGTAAGTGCGTGTAAGTTCGTGCAAGTACATGTAACTGCGTGTAAGTGCGTATAAGTATGTGTAAATGCGTGTCAGTGCGTGTAAGTGTGTGTAAGTTCGTGTAAGTGCATGTAAGTGCATGTAAGTGCATATAAGTGCGTGTCAGTGTGTGTACATGCGTGTATGTGCATGTAAGTATGTGTAACTGTGTGTTTGTATGTATAAGTGCGTGTAAGTTCGTGCAAGTGTGTGTAAGTACGTGTAAGTGCATGTAAGTACGTTTAAGTGCATGTAAGTATGTGTAAGTACGTAAAAGTATGTCAAAGTGTGTGTAAGTGTGTGTAAGTGCGTGTAAGTGCGTGTAAGTTTGCGTAAGTGTGTGTACGTTTGTGTAAGTGTGTGTAAGTGCGTGTAATTGCATATAAGTGTGTGTAAGTTTGTATAACTGTATGTAAGTGCGTGTAAGTGTGTGTAAGTGCGTGTAAGTGCGTGTAAGTACGTGTAAGTTTGTGTAAGTGTGTGGAAGTATGCGTAAGTGTGTGTAAGTGCGTGTCAGTGTGTGTAAGTGTGTATAAGTGTGTGTAAGTGGATGTAAGTGCATGCAAGTACGTGTAAGTGTGTGTAAGTGTGTGTATATGCGTGTAAGTGTGTGTAAGTGCATGTAAGTACGTGTAAGTGCATGTAAGTGTGTGTTAGTGCATTTAAGTGCGTGTAAGTGCGTGTAAGTGCGTATAAGTATGTGTAAGTGCAAGTATGTGCGTGTAAGTACGTGTAAGTACATGTAAGCACGGGTAAGTGTGTGTAAGTGCATGTAAGTGTGTGTAAGTGGGTGTAAGTGTTTGCAAGTGCAAGTAAGTGCGTGTAAGTACGTGTAAGTGCATGTATGTGTGTGTAAGTGCGTGTAAGTGCATGTAAGTGCGTGTAAGTACGTGTAAGCGCATGTAAGTACGTGTAAGTACGTGTAAGTTTGTGTAAGTGCACGTAAGTACATGTAAGTGCGTGTAAGTTAGTGTAAGTGCGTATCAATGCGTGTAAGTGCGTGTAAGTTTGTGTAATTGCGTGAAAGTGTGTGTAATTACGTGTAATTGTGTGTAAATGCGTGTAAGTAGTGTAAGTACGTGTAAGTTCGTGTATGTGCATGTAAGTCCGTGTAAGTGCGTGTAGGTTCGTGTAGGTTCCTGTAAGTGTGTGTAAGTGCGTGTAAGTGCGTGTAAGTGTGTGTAAGTGTGTGTCAGTACGTGTCAGTGCGTGTAGGAGTGTGTAGGTGCGTGTACGTGCGTCTAAGTACGTGTAAGTGCGTGTAAGTTTGTGTAAGTGTATGTAAGTGCGGGTGAGTTCATGTAAGTGTGTATAAGTGCGTGTAAGTTCGTGTAAGTGCGTGTAAGTGTGTGTAAGTGTGTGTAAGTGTGTATACGTGTGTGAAAGTGTGCGTAAGTGCATGTAAGTGTGTGTAAGTACGTGTAAGTGTGTGTAAGCGTGTGTAAGTTCGTGTGAGTGTGTGTAAGTGTGTATAAGTTTGTGTAAGTGCGTGCAAGTGCGTGTAAGTGCGTGTAAGTGCATGTAAGTTCGTGTAAGTTTGTGTAAGTGTGCGTATGTGTATGTAATTGTATCCGTATAAGTGCGTGTAAGTGTGTGTTATTGTGTGTACGTGTGTATAAGTGCATGTCAGTGTGTGTAAGTGTGTGTAAGTACGTGTAAGTGCATGCAAGTTTGTATAAGTACATGTACGTACGTGTAAGTGCGCGTAAGTGTGTGTAAGTGCATTTAAGTGCATGTAAGTGTGTATAAGTGCGTGTATGTGTGTAAGTGTGTGTACGTATGTGTGAGTGCGTGTAATTACGTGTAAGTATGTGTAAGTGCGTGTAAGTGCGTGTAAATGCGTGTAAGTACGTGTCAGTACATGTAAGTACGTGTAAGTGCGTGTAAGTTCATGTAAGTGCGTGTAAGTGCGTGTAAGTGCGTATTAGTGTGTGTAAGTGCGTGTAAGTGTGTGTAAGTGCGTGTAAGTGCATGCAAGTGCGTGTAGGTGCGTGTAAGTTTGTGTAGGTGCGTGTAAACTCGTGTTAATGCGTGGAAGTACGTGTAAGCAGGTGTAAGTGTGTGTAAATGGGTATAAGTGCGTGTAAGTGCGTGTAAGTATGTGTAAGTGCATGTAAGTTTGTGTAAGTGTGTGTAAGTGTGTGGAAGTGTGTGTAAGTGCGTGTAAGTGTGTGTAAGTGTGTGAAAGTGTGTGTAAGTACGTGTAAGTATGTGTAAGTGCATGTAAGTGCGTGTAAGTTTGTGCAAGTGAGTGTAAGTGTGTGTAAGTGCATGTTAGTGTGTGTAAGTACATGTAAGTGTGTGTAAGTGCGGTTTATGTACGTTTAGTTTCGTGTAAGTCCGTGTAAGTGCCTTCAAGTACGTGGAAGTGCGTGTAAATGTGTAAACGTACGTGTAAGTGTGCATAAGTAAGTGTGAGTACGTGTAAGTGTGTGTAAGTGTGTGTAAGTGCATGTAAGTCTGTGTAAGGGCATGTTAGTACGTGTTAGTGCGTGTAAGTGTGTGTAAGTCTATGTAACTGTATCTAAGTACGTGTAAGTGCGTGTTAGTATGTGTAAGTGCGTGTAGGTGCGTGTATGTGCATGTAAGTGCGTCTAAGTGCGTATAAGTATGTGTATGTACGTGTAAGTGCGTGTAAGTGTGTGTTAGTGCGTGTAACTGTGTGTAAGTACGTGTAAGTGCGTGTAAGTGCCTGTAAGTTTGTGTAAGTGCGTGTAAGTGCGTACAAGTGCGAGCAAGTACATGTAAGTGCGTATAAGTACGTGTAAGTGCGTGTAAGTGCGTGTAAGTTTGTGTAAGTATGTGTAAGAGCGTGTGAGTATGTGTAAGTATGTGTAAGTAAGTATAGGTGCGTGTAAGTGCGTGTAAGTGGGTGTAAATGCGTGTAAGTTTGTGTAAGTACATGTAAGTGTGTGTAAGTGTATGTCAGTGTGTGTAAGTGTGTGTAAGTGTATGTAAGTACGTATAAGTGCGTGCAAGTGCGAGTAAATGCGTGCAAGTGCATGTAAGTGCATAGAAGTGCCTGTAAGTGCATGTAAGTGCGTGTAAGTTCGTGTAAGTGCGTGTAACTACGTGTAAGTGCATATAAGTGCGTGTAAGTGTGTGTCAGTGCGTGTAAGTGTGTGTAAGTGCATGTAAGTGCATGTTAGTGCGTATAAGTGCGTGTAAGTGCGTATAAGTGCGTGTAAGTACGTGTAAGTGCGTGTAAGTTTGTGTAAGTACATGTAAGGACATGTAAGTGTGTGTAAGTGCTTGTAAGTACGTGCAAGTATGTGTAAGTGCGTGTAAGTGCATGTAAGTGCATGTAAGTGTGTGTAAGTGTGTGTAACCGCGTGTAAGTGTGTGTAAGTACGTGTAAGTGTGTGTAAGTATGTGTAAGTGCGTGTAAGTCCGTGTAAGTGCATGTAAGTGTGTGTCAGTATGCGTAAGTGCGTGTAAGTGTGTGTAAGTGCGTGTAAGTGTGTGTAAGTGCATGTAAGTACGTGTAAATACGTGTAAGTGTGTGTAAGTGTATGTAAGTATGTGTAAGTGCGTATGAGTGTGTGTAAATGCGTGTAACTACGTGTAAGTGCGTGTCAGTGCGTGTACGTGCGTATAAGTTCGTTCAAGTGCGTGTAGTTGCATGTAAGTGCGTGAAAGTGCGTATTATTGCGTGTAAGTGCGTGGAAGTTTGTGTAAGTACGTGTAAGTGTGTGTATGTATGTGAAAGCGTGTATAAATATGTGTAAGTGTGTGGAACTGCATGTAAGTGCTTGTAAGTGTGTTTCAGTGTGTATAAGTGTGTGTAAGTACGTGTAAGTGCGTGTAAGTATGTGGAAGTGCGTATAAGTGCGTGTAAGTGCGTATAAGTGCGTGTAAGTGCGTGTAAGTGTGTGTAAGTGCGTGTAAGTGCATGTAAGTATGTGTAGGTACGTGTAAGTGTGTGTAAGTTTGCGTAAGTGCATGTAAGTGTGTGTATGTTTGTGTAAGTGTGTGTAAGTGTATGTAAGTGTGTGTAAGTGTGTGAAAGTTGTATAAGTGTGTGTACGTATGTGTAAGTGCATGGAAGTGCGCGTAAGTCCGTGTAAGTATGTATAAGTGTGTGTAAGTGCTTGTAAGTGTGTATAAGTGCGTGTAAGTGCGTGTAGGTGCGTATAGGTATGTGAAACTTTACGTAAGTACGTGTACGTGCGTATAAGTGTGTGTAAGTACGTGTAAGTGCATGTAAGTGTGTGTAAGTGCGTGTTAGTGTGTGCAAGTGCGTGTAAGTGCGTGTAAGTGTGTGTAAGTTCATGTAAGTGCGTGTATGTATGCGTAAGTGCATGGAAGTACATGTAAGTGTGTGTAAGTGTGTGTAAGTGTATGTAAGTGCGTGTCAGTGCGTGTCAGTGTGTGTAAGTGCGTGTAAGTTTGTGTAAGTGCGGATAAGTACGTGTAAGTGTCTGTAAGTGCGTGTCAGTGCGTGTAAGTGCGTGTAAGTGCGTGTAAGTGCACGTAAGTGTGTGTAAGTGCGTGTAAGTTCGTTTAAGTGCGTGTAATTGCGTATAAGTGCATGTACGTGCGTATAAGTACGTGTAAGTTTGTCTAAGTGTGTGTAAGTGCGTGTAAGTGCGTTTAAGTGCGTGTAAGTGTGTGTAAGCATGTGTAAGTGCGTGGAAGTATGGAAGGGTGGGTAAGTGCGTGTAAGTGCATGTAAGTGAGTGTAAGTTCGTGCAAGTGCATGTAAGTGCGTGTAAGTGCGTGTAAGTGCGTGTAAATGTGTGTCAGTGCGTGTAAGTGTGTGTAAGTGTGTGTAAGTGCGGGTAAGTGTGTGTAAGTGCGTGTAAGTACGTGTAAGTGTGTGTAAGTGTGTGTAAGTACGTGTAAATGCGTGTAAGTGTGTGTAAGTGTGTGTATGTGTGTGTAAGTGTGAATAACTGTGTATAAATACGTGTAAGTGCGTGTAGGTTCGTGTAAGTGCGTGTAATTACGTGTAAGTGCATGTAAGTGCGTGTAAGTGCGTCTAAGTACGTGTCAGTGCGTAAAAGTGTGTAGAAGTGCGTGCACGTGCTTGTAAGTGTATGTAAGTTTGCGGAAGTACGTGTACGTTTGTGTAAGTGTGTGTAAGTGGTGTAATTGCGTGTAAGTGCGTGTAAGTTCGTGTAAGTGCGTGTAAGTACGTGTAAGTGCATGTAAGTGTGCGTAAGTGTGTGTAAGTGCGTGTACGTGTGTGTAAGTGCATGTAAGGGTGTGTAAGTGTATGTAAGTTCGTGTAAGTGTGTGGAAGTGCACATAAGTGCATGTAAGTGTGTGTAAGTGTGTGTAAGTGTGTGCAAGTACGTGTGAGTACGTGTTAGTGTGTGTAAGAACATGTAAGTGCGTGTAAGTGTGTGTAAGTGCGTGTATGTGCATGTAAGTGTGTGTAAGTATGTGTAAGTACATGTACGTGCGTGTTAGTTTGTGTAAGTGCATGTAAGTGCGTGTAATTGCATGTAAGTGCGTGCAAGTGCGTGTACGTGTGTGTAAGTGCATGTAAGTGCGTCAAAGTACGTAAAAGCGGTATAATTGCGTCTAAGTACGTGTGTGTGTAAGTTTGCGTAAGTGTGTGCACGTTTGTGTAAGTGTGTGTAAGTATGTGTAATGGCATGTAAGTGTGTGTACGTTCTTGTAAGTGCATGTAAGAGTGCGTAAGTGCGTGTAAGTACGTGTAAGTGCGTGTATGTGCGTGTAAGTGCGTGTAAGTGCGTGTAAGTTTGTGTAAGTATGTGGAAGTGTGCATAAGTGCATATAAGTGCGTGTAAGTGCGTTTAAGTGCGCGTAAGTACGTGTAAGTGCATGTAAGTACGTGTATGTGCGTGTAGGTGTGTGTAAGTGCGTGTAAGTACGTGTATGTGCGTGTTAGTTTGTGTAAGTGTGTGTAAGTATGTGTAAGTGCATGTAAGCGTGTGTAAGTGCGTGTAAGTATGTATAAGTGCGTAAACATGCATAAACGTGCGTGTAAGTGTGTTTAAGTACGTGTAAGTGTGTGTACGTTTGCGTAAGTGCGTGTACATCCGTGTAAGTGTGTGTAAGTGTGTGTTATTGCATGTAAGTGCGTATACATTCTTGTAAGTGCGTGTATGTGCGTGCAAGTCCATGTAAGAGTGCGTAAGTGTGTGTAAGTGCGTGTAAGTGCGTGTAAGTGTGTTTAAGTGCGTGTAAGTTCATGTAAGTACGTGGAAGTGTGCATAAGTGTGTGTAAACGTGTGTACGTGCGTGTAAGAATGTGTAAGTGTGTGTAAGTGCCTGTAAGTGTGAGTAGGTGCGTGTATCTGCGTGTAAGTGTGTGTAACTGTGTGTAAGTAAGTGTAGGTACGTGTAAGTTCGAATCAGTGTGTGTGAGTGCGTGTGTGCGCATGTAAGTGCGTGTAAGTACGTGTAAGTGCGTGTAAGTGCGAGTAAGTGCGTGTAAGTTTGCGTAAGTGCGTGTACGTTCGTGTAAGTGTGTGTAAGTACGTGTAATTACGTGTAAGTACGTATAAGTTCAAAGGGTGTATGTAAGTGTGTGTAAGTGCATTTAAGTGTGCGTAAGTGCGTGTAGAAGCGTGTAAGTGCGTGTAAGTGTGTGTAAGTGCGTGTAAGTGTGTGTAAGTTTGTGTAAGTGTGTGGAAATGTGCATAAGTACATGTAAGTGTGTGTAAGTGCGTGTAAGTGCGTGTAAGTACGTCTAAGTACTGGTAAGTGTGTGTATGTGCGTGTATGTGTGTGCAAGTGTATGTAACTGCGTGTAAGTACGTGTACGTGCGTGTTAGTTTGTGTAAGTGCGTGTAAGTGCATACAAGTGCATGTAAGTGGGTGTAAGTGCGTGTTAGTACGTGTAAGTGCATAAAAGTGCATAAAAGTGCGTGTAAGTGCGTATAAGTGCGTGTAAGTATGTGTATAATCACGTAAGTGCGTGTATGTTCATGTAAGTGTGTGTAAGTACGTATAATTGCGTGTAAGTGCGTGTACGTTCTTGTAAGTGCATGTAAGTGTATGTAAGTGCATGTAAGAGTGCGTAAGTGCGTGTAAGTGTGTGTAAGTGTGTGTAAGTTCGTATAAGTGTATGGAAGTGCGCATAAGTGCATTTAAGTGCGTGTAAGTGCGTGTAAGTGCCTGTAAATGCGTGCAAGTACGTATAAGTGCGTGTAAGTACACGTAAGTGCGTGTAAGTGCGTGTACTTGGGTAGAAGTGTGCGAGGGTGCGTGTAAGTATGTGTAAGTGCATGTAAGTTTGTGTAAGTACGTGGACGTACGTGTAAGTGCGTGTAAGTGTGTGTAAGTGTGTGTAAGCTCGTGTAAGAGCATGTAAGTGTGTGTAAGTACGTGTAAGTGCGTGTAAGTGCGTGTAAGTGCGTGTACGTGCGTGTAAGTTCGTGCAAGTGCGTGTAAGTACGTGTAAGTGCATGTAAGTGTGTCTAAGTGACATATGCCTACTTTGGTTGGCCATCGTGCATGGTATCCATACCATGCCACAACGTATTGAAGCCCCTTGTTCTTGCTATTTGATACTTGGTGTTCCCAAACCATTATTTCCCCCTCTGACGATTTGTGACTCGTATTATGAGTTGTCAACGTTGACCACACAGCGGGTTTATATGGTCAGAGGCAGTACATATGCCTACTTTGGTCCGTCATTGTGCCTGGTAGCCACACCGTGCTACTACTGACTGAAGTTTGTTGTACTTGCTAGTTGAGAACTGATATTCCCATAGCATTGTTTCCTCTCCAGACCGTTTACAACTCGTGTTATGGTTGGCCAACGTTGACCACCCATATTGAAATTCTCTGGTCATGATCAGTGACATATGCCTAGTTTGGTTGTTTTGTGTGCATATTAGCCACACCGTGCCACTACGTATTGGAGTTCTTTGCCCTTTCTAGTCGATGCATAGGGTTCCCAAACCATTTTCTTTCCCTCTCACCATTTGTGACTCGTGTTATGAGTTGTCAATGTTGAGCACACATAGTGGACTTCTTCCGTCATAGTCAGTGACGTATGCATCCGTTGGTTGGTCACTGTGTACGCTAGCCATACCGTGCCACTGCTTGTTGAATGTCTTTGTACTTGCTAGTTGATGACTAGTGTTCCCAACCCATTGTTTTCCCCTCTGACCATTTGTGACTCGTGTTATGCGTTTTCAACGCTGACCACACACTGTGAAATTCTGTTGGTCCTGGTTAGTGACATATGCCTACTTTGGTTTGTCACTGTACATGGTTACCACGCTGTATTACTACGTATCGAAGGTCTCTGTGCTTTCTAGTTGATAGCTAGTGTTCCTAAACCATTGTTACCCCCTCTGAATATCTGTGACTCGTGTTGTGAGTTGTCAACATTGACCACATGAACTGAAATCCTTTGGTCATGGTCAGTGACATATGCATACTTTGGTTGGTCACTGTGCATTGTAGCCACACTGTGCCACTGCATATTGAAGGTATTTGTACTTGCTAGTCGATAACTAGTAGTTAGAAACCAATATCTTCCACTCTGACCATTTGTGACTCGTGTTATGAGTTGTCAAAGTTTACCACACATGGTGACATTCTTTGGTCATGGTCAGTGATATATGGTTGGTCATCGTGCATGGTATCCACACCATGCCACAACGTACTAAAGGTCATTGTGCTTGCTAGTTGATACCTGGTGTTCCCAAAGATTTGTTTCCCCCTCTGACTATTTGTGACTCGTATTTTGAGTTGCCAACATTGACCACACACAGCGGATTTCTTTGGTCAAACGCAGTACATATGCCTACTTTGCTCGGTCATTGTGCATGGCAGCCACACCGTGCTACTACTGACTGAAGGTCGTTGTACTTGCTAGATGAGAAATGATATTCCCGGACCTTTGTTTCCCCCTCTGACCGTTTGTCACTCGTGTCATGGTTGGTGAACGTTGACCACCCATATTGAAATTCTTTGGTCATGATCAGTGACATATGCCTAGTTTGGTTGTTTGGTGTGCATAGTAGCCACACCGTGCCACTACGTATTGAAGTTATTTGTCATTTCTAGTCCATGCATAGGGTTCCCAAACCATTGTCTCCCCCTCTGACCATTCCTGACTCGTGTTATGAGTTGTCAATGTTGACCACACATAGTGGACTTCTTCCGTCATAGTCAGTGACGTATTCATCCTTTGGTTGGTCAGTGTGTACGCTAGCCACACCGTGCCCCTACTTGTTGAAGATCTTCATACTTGCTACTTGATAACTAGTGTTCCCAACCCATTGTTTCCCCCTCTGACCATTTGTGACTCGTGTGATGAGTTTTCAACGTTGACCACACACCGTGAAATTCGTTGGTCATGGTTAGTGACATATGCCTAGTTTGGTTTGTCACTGTACGTGGTTACCACGCCGTGTCACTACGTANGTGACTCGTGTTATGAGTTGTCAATGTTGACCACACATAGTGGACTTCTTCCGTCATAGTCAGTGACGTATTCATCCTTTGGTTGGTCACTGTGCACGCTAGCCACACCGTGCCACTACTTGTTGAAGTTCTTTATACTTGCTAGTTGATGACTAGTGTTCCCAACCCATTATTTCCCCCCTCTGACCATTTGTGACTCGTGTGATGAGTTTTCAACGTTGACCACACACCGTGAAATTCGTTGGTCATGGTTAGTGACATATGCCTAGTTTGGTTTGTCACTGTACGTGGTTACCACGCTGTGTCACTACGTATTGAAGGTCTTTGTGCTTTCTAGTTGATAGCTAGTGTTCCCAAACCATTGTTACCCCCCTTTGACTATCAGTGACTCGTGTTGTGAGTTGTCAACGCTGACCGCATGAAGTGAAATTCGCTGGTCATGGTCAGTGACATATGCATACTTTGGTTGGTCACTGTGCATGGTAGCCACACTGTGCCACTACATATTGAAGGTATTTACACTTGGTAGTGGATAACTAGTATTCACAAACCATTTTCTTCCACCCTGGCCATTTGTGACTCGTGTTATGAGTTGTCAAAGTTGACCACACGTAGTGATATTATTTGGTCATGGTCAGTGACATATGCCTACTTTGGTTGGTCATCGTGCATGGTATCCACACCGTGCCACAACTTATTGAAGGTCCTTGTGCTTACTAGTTGATACCTGGTGTTCCCAAACCATTGTCTTCCCCTCTAACCATTTGTGACTCCTATTATGAGTTGTCAACGTTGACCACATACAGCGGATTTTTTTGGTCAAAGGCAGTACGTATGCCTACTTTGGTCGGTCATTGTGCATGGTAGCGACACCGTGCTACTACCGACTGAAGGTCTTTGTACTTGCTAGTTGGTATCTAGTATTCCCAAGCCATTGTTTCCCCCTCTAACAATTCGTGCCCCATATTATGGGCTGTCAACGTTGACCACACATTGTAAATTTCTTTGGTCATGATAAGTGGCCCATGCCTAATCTGGTTGGTCACTGGGCATTGTAGCCACACCGTTCCTCTACTTGATGAAAGTCTTTGTACTTGCTATTCAATAAATAGCAAAAGGTTTCTCCCTTTGAAACCAGGTCGGTTTTTGTTTATTTGTTACGCGTAGGTGCCTTCACTAAAATACTCCCTCCCACCCCACTAGAGGAATGTTCCGTGGACGACCTGGAGGACAGATTTGCGACCGCATTATGACAACGCCCCTTACCCCCCCACGGCTTAGGTTCGAAGGTAGAGTTGAGGTATCACAACACGGCCACCCCCCCCCCCCACCGGGTCGCGAGCCTATTCTATATTGCGCGTACGAGGATTCAAACCCAGGACCTACCGCTCCAGAATCTAACTCTCTAAGCACTAAGCCAGCTCACATGATGTTCACATGATGTCCAAATGACATTATAGGGGTTCTTATGGGTAAAGGGCATAAAATAAGGGGGTGTGAGATTAGAGGGTAGTTTTCAAAAGTATGAATGATAACAACGTTAGTTTAATCATAAAAAAATGATGCTGAAAACATTTCAAATATTGCAACTTCGAGCTTGAATAACATCTCAACCATTGCTCCAATTGACCAATCGTAAGAAGGAAAGTTGACTACACACAGTGAAACTCTTTTTATGATATTCAGTGACACAAGCATACTTTGGTTGGTCATTGTGCATGGTAGCCACACTGTGCCACCACTTGCCCATTTTGACTTGTATTATGAGTTGTGAACGTTGACCACACACACTAAACTTCTTTGGTCATGAGCAGTGAAGTATACCTTCTAGGATAGGTCATCGTGCACGGTAGCCACACCGTGCCAATACATAAAGAAAATCTTTGTACTTGCTAGAAGATACATAGTGTTTTGAAACCATGTTTTCCCCCTCTGACCACTTGTGACTCATGTTATGGGTTGTGAACGTTGACCACCCATATTGAAATTTGTTGGCCATGATTAGTGACATATGCCTAGTTTGGTTAGCCACTGTACGTGGTTACCACGCCGTGTCACTATGTATTGAAGGTCTTTGTGCTTTCTAGTTTATAGCTAGTATTACCAACCCATTGTTACCCCCCTCTGACTATCAGTGACTCGTGTTGTGAGTTGTCAACGCTGACCACATGAAGTGAAATTCGCTCGTCATGGTCAGTGACATATGCATACTTTGGTTGGTCACTGTGCATGGTAGCCATGCTGTGCCACTACACATTGAAGGTATTTGTACTTGCTAGTCGATAACTAGTACTCACAAACCATTGTCTTCCACCCTGACCATTTGTGACTCGTGTTATGAGTTTTCAAAGTTTACCACACGTAGTGACATTATTTGGTCATGGTCAGTGACATATGCCTACTTTGGTTGGTCATCGTGCATGGTATCCACACCGTGCCACAATGTACTGAAGGTCATTGTGCTTGCTAGTTGATACCTGGTGTTCCCAAACAATTGTTTCCCCCTCTGACTATTTATGACTCGTATTATGAGTTACTGCCATTAACCATACACAGCATATTTCTTGGGTCAAACGCAGTACATATGCCTACTTTGGTCGGTCATTGTGCATGGCAGCCACGCCGTGCTACTACTGACTGAAGGTCGTTGTACTTGCTAGTTGATAACTGATATTCCTGGACCATTGTTTCCCCCTCTGACCGTTTGTGACTCGTGTAATGGTTGGTGAACGTTGACAACCCATATTGAAATTCTTTGGTCATGGTCAGTGACATATGCCTAGTTTGGTTGTTTGGTGTGCATAGCAGCCACACCGTGCCACTACGTATTGAAGTTAGTTGTCATTTCTAGTCCATGCATACGGTTCCCAAACCATTGTCTCTCCCTCTGACCATTCGTGACTCTTGTTATGAGTTGTCAATGTTGACCACACATAGTGGACCTCTTCCGTCATAGTCAGTGACGTATTCATCCTTTGGTTGGTCACTGTGCACGCTAGCCACACCGTGCCACTACTTGTTGAAGATCTTCATACTTGCCACTTGATAACTAGTGTTCCCAACCCATTCTTTCCCCCTCTGACCATTTGTGACTCGTTTGATGAGTTTTCAACGTTGACCACACACCGTGAAATTCGTTGGTCATGGTTAGTGACATATGCCTAGTTTGGTTTGTCACTGTACGTGGTTACCACGCCGTGTCACTACGTATTGAAGGTCTTTGTGCTTTCTAGTTGATAGCTAGTGTTCCCAAACCATTGTTACCGCCCTCTGTCTATCAGTGACTTGTGTTGTGAGTTATCAACGCAGACCGCATGAAATGAAATTCGTTGGTCATGGTTAGTGACATATGCCTAGTTTGGTTTGTCACTGTACGTGGTTACCACGCCGTGTCACTACGTATTGAAGGTCTTTGTGCTTTCTAGTTGATAGCTAGTGTTCCCAAACCATTGTTACCGCCCTCTGTCTATCAGTGACTTGTGTTGTGAGTTATCAACGCAGACCGCATGAAATGAAATTCGTTGGTCATAGTCAGTGACATATGCATACTTTGGTTGGTCACTGTGCATGGTAGCCACGCTATGCCACTACATATCGAAGGTATTTGTACTTGCTAGTGGATAACTAGTATTCACAAACAATTATTTTCCACCCTGACCACTTGTGACTCGTGTTATGGGTTGTCAAAGTTTACCACACTTGTAACATTATTTGGTCATGGTCAGTGACATATGCCTACCTTGGTTGGTCATCGTGCATGGTATCCACGCCGTGCCAGAACTTATTGAAGGTCCTTGTGCTTGCTAGTTGATATCTGGTGTTCCCAAACCATTGTCTCCCCCTCTTACCATTTGTGACTCCTATTATGAGTTGTCAACGTGGACCACACACATCGGATTTCTTTGGTCAAAGGCAGTACGTATGCCTATTTTGGTCGGTCATTGTGCATGGTGGCCAGACCGTGCTTATACTGATTGAAGGTCAATGTACTTGCTAGTTGAGAACTGATATTCCCAGACCATTGTTTCCCCCTCTGACTCTTTGTGACACGTGTTATGGTTGGTGAACGTTGATTACCCATATTGAATTTATCTGGTCATGGTCATTTACACATGCCTAGTTTTGTTGTTTGGTGTGCATAGTAGCCACACCGTGCCACTACGTATTGAAGTTCTTTGTCCTTTCTAGTCGAAACATAGTGTTGCAACAGGGTGTTGATCTGCGACAGGGTGTTGATTTGCAACAGGGTGTTGATTTGCAACGGGTTGTTGATTTGCGACATGGTGTTTATTTGCGACAGGGTGCTGATTTGGGACAGGATGTTGATTTGCAACAGGATGTTGATTTGCGACAGGGTGTTTATTTGCAACGGAGTGTTGATTTGCGAGAGGATGTTGATTTACGACATGGTGTTCAGTTGCGACACCATGTTGATTTGCGATAGGGTCTACATTTGCGACGGGGTATTGGTTCGCGACTGGGTGATAATTCACAACAGAGTGTTGATTTGTGACAGGGTGTTGAATTGCGACGGGTGTCAATTTGCAACAGGGTGTTGATTTGCGACAAGGTGTTGACTTGCAAAAGGTTTTGATTTGCGACAGGGTGTTAATTTGCAACAGGGTGTTGATTTGCGACAGGGTTTTGATTTGCAACAGGGTGTGGATTTGCGACTGGGTGTTGATTTGCAATAAGGTATTGATTTGCGACAGGATTTTGATTTGCGACAGGGTGTTTATTTGCGAGAGGCTGTTGATTTGCGACAGGGTGTTGATTTGTGACAGGGTGTTGATTTGCGACTGGGTGTTGATTTGCGACAAGGTGTTGAATTGCAATAAGGTGTTGATTTGCAACAAGGTGTTGATTTGTGACAGGGTGTTGATTTGTGACAAGGTGTTAATTTGCAACATGGTATTGATTTGCGACGAGGTATTGATTTGCGACAAGGTGTTGATTTGCGACAAGGTGTTTATTTGCAACAAGGTGTTGATTTGTGCCAGGTGTTGAACTACACATGGTATTGATTTGCGGCAGGGTATTTATTTGCGGCAATGTGTTGATTTGCGACAGGGTGTTAATTCGCGACAGGGTGTTGATTTTCAAGAGGGTGTTGATTTGCGACAGGATGCTGAGTTGCGACATGGTGTTGATTTGTAATAGGGTGTTTATTTGTTACAGAGTGTTGATTTGCGACAGGGTTTTGATTTGCGACAGGGTGTTGATTTGCGACAAGATGTTGATTTGCGATAGGGGGCTGATTTGCGACATGGTGTTGATTTACAACAGGGTGTTGATTTGTGACAGGGTGTTGATTTGTGACAGGGTGTTGATTTGCGACAAGGTGTTGATTTACAACAGGGTGTTGATTTGCGACAGGGTGTTGATTTGCAAAAGGGTGTTGATTTGCGACAGGGTGTTGATTTTCAACATGGTGTTTATTTGCGACAGGGTGCTGATTTGGGACAGGATGTTGATTTGCGACAGGATGCTGATTTACGACAGGGTGTTGATTTGCGACATAGTGTTGATTTGCGACAGGATATTGATTTGCGACATGGTGTTCAGTTGCGCCACGGTGTTGATTTGCGATAGGATCTGGATTTGCGACGAGTTATTGATTCGTGACAGGGTGATGATTTGCAACAGAGTGTTGACTTGCGACAGGGTGTTGAATTGCGAAGGGTGTCAATTTGCGACAGGGTGTTGATTTGCGACGAGGTGTTGATTTGCGAAAGGTATTGATTTGTGACCGGGTATTGATTTACGACTGGGTGTTGATTTGCGACAGGGTGTTGATTTGCAACAGGGTGTGGATTTGCGACAGGGTGTTGACTTGCATCAAGGTATTGATTTGCGGCAGGGTGTTGATTTGCGACAGGGTGTTGATTTGCGAGAGGCTGTTGATTTGCGACAGGGTGTTGATTTACGACAGGGTGTTGATTTGCGACAGGGTGTTGATTTGCGACAAGGTGTTGATTTGCAACAAGGTGTTGATTTGCAACAAGGTGTTGATTTGTGACAGGGTGTTGATCTGTGATAGGGTGTTAATTTTAGACATGGTATTGATTTGCGACAAGGTATTGATTTGTGACAAGGTGTTCATTTGCAACAAGGTGTTGATTTGCGACAAGGTGTTCATTTGCACCAGGGTGTTGAATTGTACATGGTATTGATAATCGTCAGGGTATTTAGTTGCGGCAAGCTGTTTATTTGCGACAGTGTGTTGATTCGCGACAGGGTGTTGATTTGCAAGAGGGTGTTGATTTGCGACAGAATGCTGATTTGCGACAGATTGTTGATTTGTAATAGGGTTTTTATTTGCGACAGAGTGTTGATTTGTGACACGGTGTTGATTTGCGACAGGGTGTTGATTTGCGACAGGATGTTGATTTGCGGGTGTTGAATGTTTTTGCCCCTTGTTCAGTGTTGTAGGACGGATCAGGAATGCTCTGCCCCTTGTGGAGGTATGACCCCTAGATCCGTTGTAGTGTGACTCAACTATGCTCTGTCTCTTGTGAGATATGACCTGTGAGTACACCATGTGGGTGAGTGGTTACCTTGGCCATTTTGTTGATTTGGCCAAGTGAGAGGTCATGAGGTCGATCCTGGCCCCATGCATATCTTGTTTGCTGTGGAAGCTTCCAAGAAAGAAAATCCGTAGCTTCTTGGACGCTACATGGTTGGTCTGTCACCTTGACACTATGATGCTTATGTGTCAAGCCCACAGTGCAAGTCTATTGGTGACGTGGCTGGTTCAGGCCACTTCCCAGGAATGTGCTTTTGAGTTCTAGGACTGGACAGACAGATATAAAAGGACTTGTCTTGCATGCTGATCAATCAACCCTTGCTTGATGCTCTCTTGCGTATTGATGAATTGAGCTCTTCTTGAGATGTAATGCTAAGGTGTTATTACTCTTGAAGGTGAAGTGTATGCCTGATTAAGTTTGGGGTGCACGACACATACCTGCAAAGGAAGAAGGTGTAAAAACCTTTGTGAGATTTTTTGGTTTCGCGGCTTCTCTGCCAGAGGTGGTTAGCTCAGTAGCTACCAAAGGGTTATGGGCCCACTCCTCTGGTTAGAGAAGTTTCACGCAGGCAACCGCCAAAGTCACAAGCAGTGAGAGCGCCTTTGCTCTCACCCATCCTCTCTGTTTACAGGTCAATCATCAGCCGGAGGGGAATGCAACGCATCTGCACCTTTCTGCCTTGGGAGCTGACATCAGCCTACATCAGCCTACATCAGCCTACATCTGCTTGCATCCGCCAACGTAAAACGGGCCAGCAGTTGCCTCTTCTCACCAACAGCCTACAACGGCCTCAAACACAGGTGCATCGGCATCAACAACAGGTGCAGCAGCTATAGCAGTTGTAGGTGTAGGGATGGCAGAGACAGGGGAACCAGGGAATCATTCTCCCATCCTCAAGTTTGATGGAGAGGGGTTTGCTCTCTGGAAGTGGCAGTTTGAGATCATCATGGATGATAGAGACTTGCTAGGATATTTTGACGGAAGTATCCCAGCACCAAAGGAGGAGGGTGCTGACCTTGTGGCATGGGTCAAGCTCAACAAGAAGGCTCTTGCCGTTCT
>SZWC01000117.1:387558-453668 GCA_023375785.1 Penium margaritaceum | reverse complement strand
GCAACTAGGACGCCCGGGCGCAACAAGGGTGCAATTAGGGGGCAACTAAGGCGCAACTAGGGCGCAACTAGGACGCAACTAGGGCACAACTAGGGCGCAACTATGGCGCAACTAGGGCGCAACTAGGGTGCAAATAGTGCGCAACTAGGGCGCAACTAGGGCGCGACTAGGGCGCAACTAGGGCGCGACATGGGCGCAACTAGGGCACAACTAGGGCACAACTAGGGTGCAACTAGGGCGCGACTGACGCACAACTAGGGTGTAACTATGGCACAACTAGGGCGCAATTATGGCGCAACTAGGGCGCACTAGGGCGTGACTTGGGCGCAACTAGGGCGCAACTAGGGAGCAACTAGGGCACAACTAGGGTGCAATTAGGGTGCAACTGGGGGAAACTAGGGCGCCACTAGGGCGCAACTAGGACACAACTAGGGCACAACTAGGGCGCAACCAGGGCGCAACTAGGGCACAAATAGGGCACAACTAGGGCGCAACTAGGGCGCAACTAAGGCGCAACTAAGTGCGTGTAAGTACGTATAAGTGCGTGTTAGTGCGTATTAGTGCGTGTAAGTGCGTGTAACAGCGTGTAAGAATGTGCACGTGCGTATAAGTCCGTGTAAGTGCGTGTAGGTGCATGTAAGTGCGTGTAAGTGCGTCTAAGTGTGTGTAAGTATGTGTAAGTGCGTGTAAGTTCGTGTAAGTGTACGTAAGTACGTGTGAGTGCATGTAAGTACGTGCAAGTATGTGTAAGTACGTGTAAGTGCAAGTAAGTGCGTGTAAGTATGTGTAAGTGCATGTAAGCACGTGTAAGTGCGTGTAAGTGCGCGTAAGTGTGTGTAAGTATGTATAAGTACGTATAAGTGCATGTAAGTGCATGTAAGTGCGTGTAAGTGCGTGTAAGTATGTGTGAGTGTGTGTGAGTATGTGTTAGTGCGTGTAAGTGCGTGTAAGTACGTGTAAGTGCATGTAAGTGCGTGTAAGTGCGTGTAAGTGCGTGTAAGTGCGTATAAGTACGTGTAAGTGTGTGTAAGTACGTATGAGTGCGTATAAGTGCGTGTAAGTGCGTGTAAGTGCGTGTAAGTTTGCATAAGTGCGTGTAAGTGTGCGTACGTTCGTGTAAGTGTGTGTAAGTGCGTGTAAGTGTGTGTAAGTGTGTGTAAGTGCGTGTAAGTGCATGTATGTACATGAAAGTATACATACGTGCGTGGAAGTGCATGTACTTACGTGTAAGTGCGTGTTAGTGCGTATAAGAACGTGTACGTGCGTATAAGTGTGTGTAAGTGCGTATAAGTGTGTGTCAGTGCGTCTGAGTGTGTATAACTGCATGTAAGTGTGTGTAAGTGCGTGTAAATGTGTATAAATGCATGTAGGTGCATGTAAGTGCGTGTAAGTGCGTGTACATGCGTGTAAGTGTGAATAAGTGCGTGTAAGTGTGTGCAAGTACGTGTAAAAGTGTGTAAGTGCGTCTAAGTTCATGTAAGTATGTGTAAGTGCGTGTTAGTGCATGTAAGTGCGTGTAAGTGCGTGTAAGTGTGTGTAAGTGTGTGTAAGTTTGTGCAAGTGCGTGTAAGTGCGTGTAAGTGTGTGTAAGTGCGTGTAAGTGCGTGTAAGTGCGTGTAAGTGTGTGTAAGTACGTGTAAGTGCGTGCAAGTACGTGTAAGTGCGTGAAAGTGTGTATACGTACGTGTAAGTGCGTGAAAGTGCGTGTAAGTGCGTGTAAGTGCGTATAAGTACGTGTGAGTATGTGTAAGTGCATGGAAGTGCGTGTAAGTGCGTGTCAGTGTGCGTAAGTGCGTGTAAGTTTGTGTAAGTGTTTTTTAGTGTGTGTAAGTGTGTGTTAGTGTGTATAAGTGTGTGTAAGTGTGTATAAGTGCGTGTAAGTGCATGTAAGTGCGTTCAAGTACATATAAGTACGTGTAACTGCGTGTAAGTACGTGTAAGTGTGTGTAATTGTGTATAAGGATGTGTAAGTGCGTGAAAGTGCGTTTAAGTTTGCGTAAGTAAATATAAGTGCGTGTACGTTCGTGTAAGTGTGTGTACGTGCGTGTAAGTGCGTGTAAGTGCTTGTAAGGCGTGTAAGTATGTGTAAGTGCATGTATGTGCATGTAAGTGTGTGTAAGTGTGTGTAAGTGCGTGGAAGTGCATGTAAGTACATGTAAGTATGTGTAAGTGCGTGTAAAAGCATGTAAGTACGTATAAGTGTGTATTAGTGCGTAATCGTACGCGTAAGTGCGTGTAACTGCGTGTAAGTATGTGCAAGTGCGTATAAGTCCGTGTAAGTAAGTGTAGGTGCATGTAAGTGTGTGTAAGTGCATCTAAGTGCGTGTAAGAATGTGTAAGTGCGTGTAGGTTCGTGTAAGTGTACGTAAGTACGTGTAAGTACGTGTAGTTACGTGCAAGTATGTGTAAGTACGTGTAAGTGCATGTAAGTGCATGTAAGTACGTGTAAGTGCATGTAAGCACGTGTAAGTGTGTGTAAATGCAAGTAAGTGCGTGTACGTACGTGTAAGTACATGTAAGTACGTGTAAGTGCATGTAAGTGCGTGTAAGTGCGTATAAGTGAGTGTGAGTGTGTGTGAGTGCGTGTTAGTGTGTGTAAGTGCGCGTCATTGCGTGTAACTGCGTGTCAGTGCATGTAAGTGCGTGTAAGTTGCATGTAAGTAGTGTAAGTTCATGTAAGTGCGTGTAAGTGTGTGTAAGTGCGTGTAAGTGTGTGTAAATGCATGTAAGTGCGTGTAAGTGTGTGTAGGTGCGTGTAAGTGTCTGTAGGTGCGTGTAAATTTGTGTAGATGGCTGAAAGTACGTATAAGCGCGTATAGGTGTGTGTAATTGCGTGTAAGTGTGCGTAAGTGGGTGTAAGTGCGTGTAAGTATGTGTAAGTGCGTCTAAGTGTGTGTAAGTGCGTGTAAGTACGTGTAAGTGCATGTTAGTACGTGTAAGTGTGTGTAAGTGTGTGTAAGTGCGTGTAAGTGCATGTAAGTGTGTGTAAGTGTGTGTCAGTGTGCGTAAGTGTATGTAAGTACATGTAAGTGCGTGTAAGTTGCATGTAAGTAGGTGTAAGTGCGTGTAAGTGCGTATAAGTGTGTGTAAGTACGTATAAGTGTGTGTAAGTATGTGTAAGTGCGTGTAAGTGCTTGCAGGTGTTTGTAAGTACGTGTAGGTGCGTGTAAATTTGTGTAAATATGTGTAAGTACATGTAAGCACGTATAAGTATGTGTGAGTACATATAAGTATGTGTAAGTGCGTGTAAGTATGTGTAAGTGCGTGTAAGTGCGTGTAAGTGCGTGTAAGTGCATGTAAGTACGTGTAAGTACGTGTAAGTGTGTGGACGTGCATGTATGTGTGTGTAAGTACAACAAAGTAAATATAAGTGTGTGTAAGTATGTGTAAGTGCATGTGAGTGCGTGTAAGTGCATGTAAGTACGTGTAAGTGCGTGTAAGAGCGGTTTATGTGCGTGGAATTATGTGTAAGTTCATGAAAGTACATTGAAGTACGTGGAAGTGCGTGTAAGTGCGTGTAAATGCGTGTTAGTGCGTATAAGTACGTGTAAGTACGTGTAAATGCGTATAAGTGCGTTTAAGTGCGTATAAGTGCGAATAAGTGCGTGTAAGTGTCTATACGTACGTGTAAGTACGTGTAAGTGCGTCTAAGTTCATGTAAGTATGTGTAAGTGCGTGTTAGTGCATGTAAGTGGGTGTAAGTTTGTGTAAGTGTGTGTAAGTGTGTGTAAGTTTGTGTAAATGCATGTAAGTACGTGTAAGTATGTGTAAGTGCGTGTAAGTGCGTGTAAGTGTGTGTAAGTGCATGTAAGTGCATGTAAGTGTGTGTATGTGCGTGTAAGTGCGTGTAAGTGCATGTAAGTACGTGTATGTGCATGTAAGTGCGTTAAACTATGTATAAGTACGTGTAAGTACGTATCAGTATGTGTAAGTATGTGTAAGTGTGTGTTAGTGTGTGTAAATGTGTGTGTGTGAGAGTGCATGTAAGTGTGTGTAAGTACGTGTAAGTTTGTGTAAGTGCGTGTAAGTGCATGTAAGTACGTGTAAGTGTGTAAGTGTGTAAGTGCGTGTAAGTGCGTGTAAGTGCGTGTAAGTACGTGTAAGTGCGTATAAGTACGTGTAAGTGCATGTAAGTGCGTGTGTATAAGTGTGTGTAGGTGTGTGCGAGTATGTGTGAGTGCGTATAAGTTCATGTAAGTGCATGTAAGTACATGTCAGTGTGTGTAAGTGCGTGTAAGTTCGTGTATGTGCGTGTAAGTGTGTGTAAGTACGTGTAAGTGCGTGTAAGTGCATGTCAGTGCGTGTAAGTGCGTGTAAGTACGTGTAAGTACGTATAAGTGCGTGTAAGTACGTGTGAGTACATGTAAGTGTGTGTAAGTGCGTATAAGTGCATGTAAGTGCGTGTAAGTACGTGTAAGTGCGTGTAATTACGTGTAAGTGTGTGTAAGTGCGTATAAGTACGTGTATGTTCGTGTAAGTGCGTATAAGTGCGTGTATGTACGTATAAGTGCGTGCAAGTGTGTGGAATTGCATGCAAGTGCGTGTAAGTGTGTGTAAGTACGTGTAAGTGCATATAAGTACGTGTAAGTGTAAGTATGTGTAAGTGCGTGTAAGTGAGTGTAAGTACGTGTAAGTGCGTGTAAGTACGTATAAGTGCGTGTAAGTGTGTGTAAGTAAGTGTAAGTGCGTGTAAGTGTGTGTAAGTGCGTGAAAGTGCGTGTAAGTTTTTGTAAGTGCATACAAGTGCGTGTACGTTCGTGTAAGTGTGTGTAAGTGCGTGTAAGTATGTGTAAGTGCGTGTAATTCATGTAAGTGCATGTAAGTGCATGTAACTGCGTGTAAGTACGTGTAATTGCGTGTAATTGCATGTAAGTGCATGTAAGTGTGTGTAAGTGCGTGTAAGTGTGTGTAAGTGTGTGTTAGTGCGTGTAAGTGCGTATAACTGTGTGTAAGTACGTGCAAGTGCGTATAAGTCCGTGTAAGTGCGTGTAAGTGCATGTAACTGCGTGTAAGTACGTATAAGTGCATGTAACTGCGTGTAAGTACGTATAAGTGCATGTAACTGCGTGTAAGTACGTATAAGTGCATGTAACTGCGTGTAAGTACGTATAAGTGCATGTAACTGCGTGTAAGTACGTATAAGTGCATGTAACTGCGTGTAAGTACGTATAAGTGCATGTAACTGCGTGTAAGTACGTATAAGTGCATGTAACTGCGTGTAAGTACGTATAAGTGCATGTAACTGCGTGTAAGTACGTATAAGTGCATGTAACTGCGTGTAAGTACGTATAAGTGCATGTAACTGCGTGTAAGTACGTATAAGTGCATGTAACTGCGTGTAAGTACGTATAAGTGCATGTAACTGCGTGTAAGTACGTATAAGTGCATGTAACTGCGTGTAAGTACGTATAAGTGCATGTAACTGCGTGTAAGTACGTATAAGTGCATGTAACTGCGTGTAAGTACGTATAAGTGCATGTAACTGCGTGTAAGTACGTATAAGTGCATGTAACTGCGTGTAAGTACGTATAAGTGCATGTAACTGCGTGTAAGTACGTATAAGTGCATGTAACTGCGTGTAAGTACGTATAAGTGCATGTAACTGCGTGTAAGTACGTATAAGTGCATGTAACTGCGTGTAAGTACGTATAAGTGCATGTAACTGCGTGTAAGTACGTATAAGTGCATGTAACTGCGTGTAAGTACGTATAAGTGCATGTAACTGCGTGTAAGTACGTATAAGTGCATGTAACTGCGTGTAAGTACGTATAAGTGCATGTAACTGCGTGTAAGTACGTATAAGTGCATGTAACTGCGTGTAAGTACGTATAAGTGCATGTAACTGCGTGTAAGTACGTATAAGTGCATGTAACTGCGTGTAAGTACGTATAAGTGCATGTAACTGCGTGTAAGTACGTATAAGTGCATGTAACTGCGTGTAAGTACGTGCAAGTGCGTATAAGTCCGTGTAAGTGCGTGTGAGTGCGTGTAAGTGCATGTAGGTGTGTGTAAGTACGTGGAAGTGCGTGGAAGTGCGTGTAATTGCGTGTAAGTACGTGTAAGTGCGTGTAAGTTCAAGTACGTGCATGTAAATGTGTGTAAGTGCGTGTGCGTTTGTGTAAGTGTGCGTAAGTGCGTATAAGTACATGAACGTTCATGTAAGTGTGTGTAAGTGTGTGTAAGTGCATGTAAGTTCGTGTAAGTCGTGTAAGTGCATGTATGTGCGTATAAGTGCGTGTAAGTGCATGTAAGTGCGTGTAAGTACGTGTAAGTGTGTGGAAATGCGTGTATGTGCGTGTAGGTGCGTGTAAGTACGTGTTAGTGCGTGTTAGTGCGTGTAAGTATGTGTAACTCCGTGTAAGTACGTGGAAGTGCGTATAAGTCTGTGTAAGTGCATGTAGGTGCATGTAAGTGCGTGTAAGTGCATGTATGTGCGTGTAAGTGCGTGTAAGTGCGTGTAAGTACGTGTAAGTGCGTGTAAGTGCGTGTAAGTTCGTATAAGTATGTGTAAGTGTGTGTAACCATGTGTAAGTACGTGTATGTGCATGTAACAATGTGTAAGTGCGTGTAAGTGCGTGTAAGTATGTGTCAGTGTGTGTAAGTGCGTGAAAGTATGTGTTAGTGCGTGTTAGTGTGTGTAAGTATGTGTAACTGTGTGTAAGTACGTGTTAGTACATGTAAGTGCGTTTAAGTATGTGTAAGTGCGTTCAAGTGTGTGTAAATGCGTGTAAGTACGTGTTAGTACATGTAAGTGCGTTTAAGTATGTGTAAGTGCGTTCAAGTGTGTGTAAATGCGTGTAAGTACGTGTAAGTGCGTGTAAGTACGTGTTAGTGCGTGTTAGTGCGTGTAAGTGTGTGTACCCCCATGTAAGTGTGTTAGTACATGTAAGTGCGTGTAAGTGCGTGTGAGTACGTGTAAGTGTGTATAAGTTAGTATAAGTGCGTGTAAGTGCGCGTAAATGCGTGTAAGTACGTGTAGATACGTGTAAGTACGTGTAAGTGTGTGTAAGTGTGTATAACTATGTGTAAGTACGTATAAGTGCATGTAACTACGTGTAAGTGCGTGTAAGTGCGTGTAAGTGTGTATAACTATGTGGAACTGTGTGTAAGTGCGTGTAAGTTTGTGTAAGTGCGTGTAGGTGCGTGTAAGTGTATGTAAGCGCGTGTAAGTATGTGTAAGTGCGTGCAAGTGCGTGTAAGTGCGTGCAAGTGCGTGTAAGTGCATGTAACTGCGTGTAAGTGCATGTAAGTGCATGTAAGTATGTGTAAGTATGTATAAGTGCGTGTAAGTGCATGTAAGTGCATGTAAGTATGTGTAAGTATGTATAAGTGCGTGTAAGTATGTTTAAGTGTGTGTCAGTGCACGTAAGTACGTGTAAGTTTCTGGAAGTGCGTGTGAGTGCGTGTAAGTGCGTGTAAGTGCTTGTGAGTACGTGTAGGTGTGTGTAAGTACGTGTAAGTGTGTGCAAGTACGTGTAAGTGCGTGTGAGTACGTGTAAATACGTGTTAGTGCGTGTGAGTTCGTGTAAGTGTGTGTGAGTGCGTGTAAGTATGTGTAAGTGCGTGGAAGTGTTTGTAAGTTCATGTAAGTGAGTCTAAGTGCGTGTAAGTGCGTATAAGTGTGTGTAAGTGCGTATAAGTGCGTGTAAGTGCGTGTAAGTGCATGTAAGTGCATGTAAATGTATGTAAGTGCATGTAAGTTAGCGTAAGTGGATATAAGTATGTATAAGTGTGTGTAAGTGCGTGTAAGTGCGTGTAAGTGTGTGTAAGTCCCTGTAAGTGCATGGAAGTGCGTGTACGTCTGTGTAAGTGCTTGTAAGTGTGTTTGTGTGTAAGTGCGTGTACGCCGTGTAAGTGCGTGTAAGTGCATGTAAGTAGGTGTAAATGCGTGTAAGTGCGTATAAGTGCGTGTAAGTGTGTGTAAGTGTGTGCAAGTGCATGTAAGTGCGTGTAAGTACGTGGAAGTACGTGTAAGTGCGTGGAAGTACATGTAAGTGCGTGAAAGTGCGTGTAAGTGCGTGTAAGTTTGTTTAAGTGCATGTAAGTGCGTGTAAGTGCGTGTAAGTTTGTGTACGTGCGTGTAAGTGTGTGTAAGTGTATGTAAGTGGGTGTAAGTACGTGTAAGTGTGTATAAGTGCGTGTAAGTGCATGTAAGTGAGTGTAAGTTTGTTTAAGTGTGTGTAAGTGCATGTAACTGCGTGTAAGTGTGTGTAAGTACGTGTAAATTGGTGTAAGTGCATGTAAGTTTGTGTAAGTTCAAGTAAGTGCGTGTAAGTATGTGTAAGTGCGTGTAAGTACGTGTAAGTGTGTGTAAGGGCATGTTAGTGCGTGTAAGTGTGTGTACGTACATGTATGTGCGTGTAAGTGTGTATAAGTACGTGTAAGTGCGTCCAACTTCGTGTAAGTGCGTGTAAGTGTGTGTAAGTGTGTGTAAGTGTACGCAAGTGCGTGTAACTGCGTGTAAGTATGTGTAAGTGTGTGTACATACATGTAAGTACGTGTAAGTGCGTGTAAGTGCATATAAGTGCGTGTAAGTGTGTATAAGTACGTGAAAGTACGTGTAAGTGTGCGTAAGTGCGTGTAAGTACGTGTACGTTCATGCAAGTGTGTGTAAGTGCGTGTAAGTGCGTGTAAGTACATGCAAGTTCGTATATGTCCGAGTAAGTGCATGTAGGTACGTGTAAGTGCGTGTAAGTATGTGTAAGTGTGTGTAAGTGCATGCAAGTACGTGTAAGTGTGTGTGAGTGTGTGCAAGTATGTGTAAGTGCGTGTAAGTGCATGTATGTTTGTGTAAGTATGTGTAAGTGCGTGTTAGTACATGTAAGTGCATGTAAGTGCGTGTAAGTGTGTGCAAATGCATGTAAGTATGTATAAGTGCGTGTAAGTGCGTGTAAGTACGTGTAAGTGTGTGTAAGTGTGTGTTAGTTTGTGTAAGTACGTGTAAGTGCCCGCAAGTACGTGTAAGTGCGTGTAAGTGCGTGTAAATGCGTGTAAGTGCGTGTAAGTGCGTGGAACTATCCGTAAGTGCATGTAAGTGCATGTAACTATGTGTAAGTGAATATAAGTGCGTGTAAGTGCGTGTTAGTACGTGTAAGTATGCGTAAGTGTGAGTAACTGCGTGTAACTGCGAGCAAGTACGTGCAAGTGCATGTAAGTTCATGTAAGTGCGTCTAAGTGCATGTAAGTGCATGTAAATGCGTGTAAGTGCATGTGAGTGCGTACAAGTGTGTGTAAGTGCGTGCAAGTGCGTGTAAGTACGTATAACTGCGTGTAAATGCGTGTTAGTGCATGTAAGTGCGTGTAAGTATGTGTAAGTGCGTGTTAGTGTGAGTAAGTGCGTGTACGTTTGTGTAAGTGTGTGTAAGTGTGTATAAGTGCATAGAAGTGCATGTAAGTACGTGTAAGTGCGTATAAGTGCGTAGAAGTTCACGTAAGTACGTGTAAGTTCGTGTAAGTGCGTGTGAGTATGTGTAAATACGTGTTAGTGTGTGTGGGTGCGTGTAAATGCATGTGAGTGTCTGTAAGTGTGTGTAAGTACGTGGAAGTGTGTGTAAGTGCGTGTTTGTGCGTGTAAGTGCGTGTAAGTGTGTACAAGTGCGTGGAAGTACGTGTAAGTGTGTGTAATTACGTGTAAGTGTGTATAAGTACGTGTAAGTGCGTGTAAATGCATGTAAGTTAGTGTAACTGGATGTAAGTGCGTATAAGTGCGTGTAAGTGCGTGTATGTGCATGCGAGTGCATGTAAGTACGTGTAAGTGTGTGTATGTGTGTATAAGTGTGTGTATGTGCATGTAAGTGCGTGTAAGTACGTGGAAGTTTATGTAAGTGCGTGGAAGTGTGTGGAAGTGTGTGTAAGTGTGTGTAAGTACGTGTAAGTGCGTGTAAGTGCGTGAAGGTGCGTGTAAGTATGTGTAGGTGGGTGTAAATTCGTGTAAATGGGTGTAATTACGTGTAAGAACGTATAAGTACGTGTAAGTACGTATAAGTGCGTGTAAGTACGTGTAAGTATGTGTAAGTGCGTGTAAGTACGTGTAAGTGCGTGTAAGTGCATGTAAGTATGTGTAAGTGCGTGTAAGTGTGAGTAAGTGCATGTAAGTGCGTGTAAGTATAACAAAGTGCGTAGAAGTGTGTGTAAGTATGTGTAAGTGCATGTGAGTGCGTACAAGTGCATGTAAGTGTGTGTAAGTGCGTGAAAGTCCGTGTAAGTGCATGTTAGAGCAGTTTATGTACGTGTAATTTTGTATAAGTTCATGTAAGTGCGTTCAAGTGTGTGGAAGTGCGTGTAAGTGTGTGTAAGTGCGTGTAAGTGCGCATATGTACGTGTAAGTGCGTGTAAGTGCGTGTAAGTACGTATAAGTGTGTGGTAGTGCGTGTAAGTGTTTATAACTGTGTGTAATTGTGTATAAGTGTGTGTAAGTGTGTGTAAGCACATGTAATTGCATGTAAGTGGGTGTAAGTGCGTGTAAATGCGTGTAAGTGTGAATAAGTGTGTGTAAGTGCGTATACGTACGTGTAAGTGCATGTAAGTGCGTCTAAGTTCCTGTAAGTATGTGTAATTGCGTGTTAGTGCATGTAAGTGCGTGTAAGTGTGTGTAAGTGTGTATAAGTGTGTGTAGGTGTGTGTAAGTACATGTAAGTGCGTGTAAGTGCGTGTAAGTGCATGTAAGTGTGTGTAAGTGTGTGTATGTGCGTGTAAGTGCGTGTAAGTGCATATAAGTGCAAGTAGGTGTGTTTAAGTGCGTGAAACTATGTGAAAGTGTGTGTAAGTACCTGTAAGTACGTGTCAGTATGTGTAAGTATGTGTAAGTGTGTGTAAGTGTGTGTAAATGCGTGTAAGTGTGTGAGAGTACATGTAAGTGTGTGTAACTGCGTGTAAGTTCGTGTAAGTGCGTGTAAGTGAGTGTAAGTACGTGTAAGTGTGTGTAAGTGCGTATAAGTGCATGTAAGTACATGTAAGTACGTGTAAGTGCGTGTAATTACGTTTAAGTGTGTGTACGTGCGTATAAGTGCGTGTACGTTTGTGTATGTGCGTGTAAATGCGTGTATGTACCTATAAGTGCGTGTAAGTGTGTGGAAGTGCATGCAAGTACGTTCAAGTGCGTGTAAGTACGTGTAAGTGCACATAAGTACGTGTAAGTGTGTGTAAGTGCGTGTAAGTGCGTGTAAGTGCGTGTAAGCATGTGTAAGTACGTGTAAGTGTGTTTAAGTGTGTGTAAGTGTGCGTAAGTGCGTGTAAGTGCGTGTAAGTGTGTGTGTAAGTGCATGAAAGTGCGTGTAAGTTTGTGTAAGTGCATGTAAGTGTGTGTACGTTTGTGTAAGTGTGTGTAAATGTACATAAGTACGTGTAAGTGCATGAAAGTCATGTAAGTGCATGTAAGTGTATGTAACTACGTGTAAGTACGTGTAAGTATGTGTAAGTGCGTGTAAGTGCATCTAAGTGTGTGTAAGTGCGTGTAAGTACGTGTAAGTGTGTGTGAGTGCGTGTAAGTGCGTGTAAGTGCGTGTAACTGTGTGTAAGTACGTGCAAGTGTGTATAGGTCCGTGTAACTATAGGTGCGTGTAAGTACGTGTAAGTGCGTGTAAGTGCATGTAAGTGCATGTAAGTGTGTGTAAGTGCGTGTAAGTGCATGTAAGCGCGTGTAAGTGCGTGTAAGTGCATGTAAGCGCGTGTAAGTGCGTGTAAGTGCATGTAAGCGCGTGTAAGTGCGTGTAAGTGCATGTAAGCGCGTGTAAGTGCGTGTAAGTGCATGTAAGCGCGTGTAAGTGCGTGTAAGTGCATGTAAGCGCGTGTAAGTGCGTGTAAGTGCATGTAAGCGCGTGTAAGTGCGTGTAAGTGCATGTAAGCGCGTGTAAGTGCGTGTAAGTGCATGTAAGCGCGTGTAAGTGCGTGTAAGTGCATGTAAGCGCGTGTAAGTGCGTGTAAGTGCATGTAAGCGCGTGTAAGTGCGTGTAAGTGCATGTAAGCGCGTGTAAGTGCGTGTAAGTGCATGTAAGCGCGTGTAAGTGCGTGTAAGTGCATGTAAGCGCGTGTAAGTGCGTGTAAGTGCATGTAAGCGCGTGTAAGTGCGTGTAAGTGCATGTAAGCGCGTGTAAGTGCGTGTAAGTGCATGTAAGCGCGTGTAAGTGCGTGTAAGTGCATGTAAGCGCGTGTAAGTGCGTGTAAGTGCATGTAAGCGCGTGTAAGTGCGTGTAAGTGCATGTAAGCGCGTGTAAGTGCGTGTAAGTGCATGTAAGCGCGTGTAAGTGCGTGTAAGTGCATGTAAGCGCGTGTAAGTGCGTGTAAGTGCATGTAAGCGCGTGTAAGTGCGTGTAAGTGCATGTAAGCGCGTGTAAGTGCGTGTAAGTGCATGTAAGCGCGTGTAAGTGCGTGTAAGTGCATGTAAGCGCGTGTAAGTGCGTGTAAGTGCATGTAAGCGCGTGTAAGTGCGTGTAAGTGCATGTAAGCGCGTGTAAGTGCGTGTAAGTGCATGTAAGCGCGTGTAAGTGCGTGTAAGTGCATGTAAGCGCGTGTAAGTGCGTGTAAGTGCATGTAAGCGCGTGTAAGTGCGTGTAAGTGCATGTAAGCGCGTGTAAGTGCGTGTAAGTGCATGTAAGCGCGTGTAAGTGCGTGTAAGTGCATGTAAGCGCGTGTAAGTGCGTGTAAGTGCATGTAAGCGCGTGTAAGTGCGTGTAAGTGCATGTAAGCGCGTGTAAGTGCGTGTAAGTGCATGTAAGCGCGTGTAAGTGCGTGTAAGTGCATGTAAGCGCGTGTAAGTGCGTGTAAGTGCATATAAGTGCGTGTAAGTGCGTGCAAGTGCATGCAAGTGCGTCCAAGTGTGTCTAAGTACGTGTAACTGCGTGTAAGTGTGTGTAAGTGTGAATAAGTACGTGTAAGTGCGTGTAAATGCGTGTATGTACCTATAAGTGCGTGTAAGTGTGTGGACGTGCGTATAAGTGCGTGTTAGTGCGTATAAGTATGTGTAAGTGCGTGTAAGTGCATATAAGTGCGTGTTAGTGTGTGTAAGTGCATGTAAGTTAGTGTAAGTGGGTATAAGTATGTATACGTTCGTGTAAGTGCGTGTAAGTGCGTGTAAGTGCGTGTAAGTGTGTGTAATTCCGTGTAAGTGCGTGGAAGTGCGTGTACGTTTGTGTAAGTGCGTGTAAGTGCATGTAAGTGTGTGTAAGTGCGTGTACATTTTGTAAGTGCGTGTAAGTGCGTGTAAGTACATGTAAATGCGTGTAAGTGTGTATACGTACGTGTAAGTACGTGTAAGTGCGTGTAAATGCATGTAAGTGTGTGTAAGTACTTGGAAGTGTGTGTAAGTGCGTGGAAGTACGTGTACGTGTGTGTAAGCACATGCAATTGTGTGTAGGTTTGTGTAAGTGCGTGTAAGTGCGTGTAAGTGCGTGTAAGTGCATGTAAGTTTGTGTAAATAGGAGTAAGTGTGTGTAAGTGTATGTAAGTACGTGTAAGTGCGTGTAAGTGTATGTAAGTCCATGCAAGTGCATGTACGTACATGTAAGTTTGTTTAAGTGTATGCAAGTGCATGTAAGTGCGTGTAAGTGTGTGTAAGTACATGAAAGTTGGTGTAAGTGTGTGTAAGTTTGTGTAAGTGCGAGTAAGTGTGTGTAAGTGCGTGTAAGTATGTGTAAGTGCGTCTAAGTTTGTGTAATTATGTGTAAGTGCGTATAAGTGTGTGTAAGTGTGTGTACGTACGTGCAAGTGCGTGTAAGTGCGTGTAAGTGCGTGTAAGTGTGTGTAAGTATGTGTAAGTGCATATAAGTACGTGTAAGTGTAAGTATGTGTAAGTGCGTGTAAGTGCGTGTAAGTACGTGTAAGTGCGTGTAAGTACATATAAGTGCGTGTAAGTGTGTGTAAGTAAGTGTAAGTGCGTGTAAGTGCGTGTAAGTGCGTGTAAGTACGTGTAAGTGCGTGTAAGTACATATAAGTGCGTGTAAGTGTGTGTAAGTAAGTGTAAGTGCGTGTAAGTGTGTGTAAGTGCGTGAAAGTGCGTGTACGTTTTTGTAAGTGCATACAAGTGCGTGTACGTTCGTGTAAGTGTGTGTAAGTGCGTGTAAGTACGTGTAAGTGCGTGTAATTCATGTAAGTGCATGTAAGTACATGTAACTGCGTGTAAGAACGTGTAAGTGTGTGTAATTGCATGTAAGTGCATGTAAGTGTGTGTAAGTGCGTGTAAGTGTGTGTAAGTGTGTGTTAGTGCGTGTAAGTGCGTATAACTGTGTGTAAGTACGTGCAAGTGCGTATATGTCCGTGTAAGTGCGTGTAGGTACGTGTAAGTACGTGTGAGTGTGTTTTGGCATGTAAGTGCGTGTAAGTGCGTGTAAGTACGTGTAAGTGCGTGTAAGTGCGTGTAAGTTCGTGTAAGTATGTGTAAGTGCGTGTTAGTGCATGTAAGTATGTGCAAGCATGTATATGTGTTTGTCAGTGCGTGTAAGTGTGTGTTCGTGCGTGTAAGTGCGTGTAACTGGGTGTAAGTATGTGTAAGTGTGTGTAAGTTCCTTTAAGTACGTGTAAGTGCCTGTAAGTGCGTGTAAGTACGTATAAGTGTGTGTAAGTGCGTGCAAGTGCGTGTAAGTGCGTCCAAGTACGTGTAAGCACGTGTAACTGCGTGTAAGTGCGTGTAAGTGCGTGTAAGTATGTGTAAGTATGTATAAGTGCGTATAAGCGCGTGTAAGTGCGTGTCAGTGCACGGAAGTGTGTGTAAGTGCGTATAAGTACGTGTAAGTATGTGTAAGTGTATATAAGTGTGTATAAGTACGTGTAAGTACGCACAAGTGCGTGTAAGTGCGTGTGAGTGCGTCCAAATGCGTGTTTGTGCTTGTGAGTACGTGTAAGTATGTGTGATTGTGTGTAAGTGCGTATAAGTACGTGTAAGTGTGTGTAAGTGCATGTAAGTGCATGTAAGTGCGTGTAAGTATGTATAAGTGCGTGTAAGTGTATGTAAGTGTGTGCAAGTGCGTGTAGGTGTGTGTAAGTGCGTGTAAGTGCGTGTAAGTGCATGTAAGTTAGTGTAAGTGGATGCAAGTACATATAAGTACGTGTAAGTTCATGTAAGTGCGTGTAAGTGTGTACGTTTGTGTACGTGCGTGTAAGTGTATGTAAGTGCGTGTAAGTGCGTATAAGTGCGTGTAAGTGCGTGTAAGTACATATAAGTGCGTGTAAGTGTGTGTAAGTGCATGTAAGTGCATGTAAGTGCGTGTAAGTACGTGTAAGTACGTGTAAGTGTATGTAAGTGCGTGTAAGTGTATGTAGGTGTGTGTAAGTACGTGGAAGTGCGTGGAAGTGCGTGTAATTGCGTGTAAGTACGTGTAAGTGCGTGTAAGTTCAAGTACATGCATGTAAATGTGTGTAAGTGCGTGTACGTTTGTGTAAGTTTGCGTAAGTGCGTGTAAGTACATGTACGTTCATGTAAGTGTGTGTAAGTGTGTGTAAGTGCATGTAAGTTCGTGTAAGTAGTGTAAGTGCATGTAAGTGCGTGTAAGTGCATGTAAGTGCATGTAAGTGCGTGTAAGTACGTGTAAGTGTGTGTAAATGCATGTATGTGCGTGTACGTGCGTGTAAGTACGTGTTAGTGCGTGTTAGTGCGTGTAAGTATGTGTAACTGCGTGTAAGTACGTGGAAGTGCGTATAAGTCTGTGTAAGTGCGTGTAGGTGCATGTAAGTGCGTGTAAGTGTGTGTAAGTGTGTGTAAAGGTGTGTAAGTGTGTGTAAGTACATGTAAGTGCGTGTAAGTATGTGTAAATTCGTATACGTATGTGTAAGTGTGTGTACCCATGTGTAAGTGCGTGTATGTGCATGGAACTATGTGTAAGTGCGTGTAAGTGTGTGTAAGTGCGTGTCAGTGCGTGCAAGTGCGTGTAAGTACGTGTTAGTGCGTGTTAGTGCGTGTAAGTATGTGTAACTGTATGTAAGTGCGTGTTAGTACACGCAAGTGCGTGTAAGTACGTGTAAGTGCGTGCAAGTGCGTGTAAATGCGTGTAAGTGCGTGTACGTACGTGTTAGTGCGTGTTAGTACATGTAAGTGTGTGTAAATGCGTGTAAGTGCGTGTACGTACGTGTTAGTGCGTGTTAGTACATGTAAGTGTGTGTAAGTGCGTGTAAGTGCGTGTAAGTACATGTAAGTGCGTGCAAGTGTGTGTAAGTGGGTGCAAGTGCGTGTAAGTGCATGTAACTGCGTGTAAGTGCGTGTAAGTGCGTGTAAGTGCGTGTAAATATGTGTACGCATGTGTAAGAGCGTGTAAGTACGTTTAAGTGCGTGTCGTTGTGCGTAAGTACGTGTAAGTTTGTGGACGTGCGTATAAGTGCGTGTTAGTGCGTATAAGTATGTGTAAGTGCGTGTAAGTGCATATAAGTGCATGTTAGTGTGTGTAAGTGCATGTAAGTTAGTGTAAATGGGTATAAGTATGTATACGTTCGTGTAAGTGCGTGTAAGTGCGTGTAAGTGTGTGTAATTCTGTGTAAGTGCGTGGAAGTGCGTGTACGTTTGTGTAAGTGCGTGTAAGTGCATGTAAGTGTGTGTAAGTGCGTGTACATTTTGTAAGTGCGTGTAAGTGCGTGTAAGTACATGTAAATGCGTGTAAGTGTGTATACATACGTGTAAGTACGTGTAAGTGCGTGTAAATGCATGTAAGTGCGTGTAAGTACTTGGAAGTGTGTGTAAGTACATGGAAGTACGTGTACGTGTGTGTAAGCACGTGCAATTGCGTGTAAGTTTGTGTAAGTGCGTGTAAGTGCGTGTAAGTGCGTGTAAGTGCATGTAAGTTTGTGTAAATAGGAGTAAGTGTGTGTAAGTGTATGTATGTACGTGTAAGTGCGTGTAAGTGTATGTAAGTCCATGCAAGTGCATGTACGTACATGTAAGTTTGTTTAAGTGTATGCAAGTGCATGTAAGTGCGTGTAAGTGTGTGTAAGTACATGTAAGTTGGTGTAAGTGTGTGTAAGTTTGTGTAAGTGCGAGTAAGTGTGTGTAAGTGCGTGTACGTATGTGTAAGTGCGTCTAAGTTTGTGTAATTATGTGTAAGTGCGTATAAGTGTGTGTAACTGTGTGTACGTACGTGCAAGTGTGTGTAAGTGCGTGTAAGTGCGTGTAAGTGTGTGTAAGTACGTGTAAGTACATATAAGTACGTGTAAGTGTAAGTATGTGTAAGTGCGTGTAAGTGCGTGTAAGTACGTGTAAGTGCGTGTAAGTACATATAAGTGCGTGTAAGTGTGTGTAAGTAAGTGTAAGTGCGTGTAAGTGTGTGTAAGTGCGTGTAAGTGCGTGTAAGTGCGTGTAAGTACGTGTAAGTGCGTGTAAGTACATATAAGTGCGTGTAAGTGTGTGTAAGTAAGTGTAAGTGCGTGTAAGTGTGTGTAAGTGCGTGAAAGTGCGTGTACATTTTTGTAAGTGCATACAAGTGCGTGTACGTTTGTGTAAGTGTGTGTAAGTACGTGTAAGTACGTGTAAGTGCGTGTAATTCATGTAAGTGCATGTAAGTACATGTAACTGCGTGTAAGTACGTGTAAGTGCGTGTAATTGCATGTAAGTGCATGTAAGTGTGTGCAAGTGCGTGTAAGTGTGTGTAAGTGTGTGTTAGTGCGTGTAAGTGTGTATAACTGTGTGTAAGTACGTGCAAGTGCGTATAAGTCCGTGTAAGTGCGTGTAGGTACGTGTAAGTACGTGTGAGTGTGTTTTGGCATGTAAGTGCGTGTAAGTGCGTGTAAGTACGTGTAAGTGCGTGTAAGTGCGTGTAAGTTCGTGTAAGTATGTGTAAGTGCGTGTAAGTGCGTGTAAGTACGTGTAAGTGCGTGTAAGTGCGTGTAAGTGTGTGTTCGTGCGTGTAAGTGCGTGTAACTGGGTGTAAGTATGTGTAAGTGTGTGTAAGTTCCTTTAAGTACGTGTAAGTGCCTGTAAGTGCGTGTAAGTACGTATAAGTGTGTGTAAGTGCGTGCAAGTGCGTGTAAGTGCGTCCATGTACGTGTAAGCACGTGTAACTGCGTGTAAGTTCGTGTAAGTGCGTGTAAGTATGTGTAAGTATGTATAAGTGCGTATAAGCGCGTGTAAGTGCGTGTCAGTGCACGGAAGTGCGTGTAAGTGCGTATAAGTACGTGTAAGGATGTGTAAGTGTATATAAGTGTGTATAAGCGCGTGTAAGTATGCACAAGTGCGTGTAAGTGCGTGTGAGTGCGTCCAAATGCGTGTTTGTGCTTGTGAGTACGTGTAAGTATGTGTGATTGTGTGTAAGTGCGTGTAAGTACGTGTAAGTGTGTGTAAGTGCATATAAGTGCATGTAAGTGCGTGTAAGTATGTATAAGTGCGTGTAAGTGTATGTAAGTGTGTGTAAGTGCGTGTAGGTGTGTGTAAGTGCGTGTAAGTGCGTGTAAGTGCATGTAAGTTAGTGTAAGTGGATGCAAGTACATATAAGTACGTGTAAGTTCATGTAAGTGCGTGTAAGTGTGTATACGTGCGTGTACATGTGTGTAAGTTCGCGTAAGAGCGTGTAAGTGTGTACGTTTGTGTACGTGCGTGTAAGTGTATGTAAGTGCGTGTAAGTGCGTGTAAGGAGTGTAAGTGTGTGTAAGTGTGTGTAAGTGTGTGTAAGTGCGTGTAAGTACGTGTAAGTACGTGTAAGTGTATGTAAGTGCGTGTAAGTGTATGTAGGTGTGTGTAAGTACGTGGAAGTGCGTGGAAGTGCATGTAATTGCGTGTAAGTACGTGTAAGTGCGTGTAAGTTCAAGTACATGCATGTAAATGTGTGTAAGTGCGTGTACGTTTGTGTAAGTTTGCGTAAGTGCGTGTAAGTACATGTTCGTTCATGTAAGTGTGTGTAAGTGTGTATAAGTGCATGTAAGTTCGTGTAAGTCGTGTAAGTGCATGTAAGTGCGTGTAAGTGCGTGTAAGTGCATGTAAGTGCGTGTAAGTACATGTAAGTGTGTGTAAATGCATGTATGTGCGTGTACGTGCGTGTAAGTACGTGTTAGTGCGTGTTAGTGCGTGTAAGTATGTGTAACTGCGTGTAAGTACGTGGAAGTGCGTATAAGTCTGTGTAAGTGCGTGTAGGTGCATGTAAGTGCGTGTAAGTGTGTGTAAGTGCGTGTAAAGGTGTGTAAGTGTGTGTAAGTACATGTAAGTGCGTGTAAGTATGTGTAAATTCGTATATGTATGTGTAAGTGTGTGTACCCATGTGTAAGTGCGTGTATGTGCATGGAACTATGTGTAAGTGCGTGTAAGTGTGTGTAAGTGCGTGTCAGTGCGTGCAAGTGCGTGTAAGTACGTGTTAGTGCGTGTTAGTACATGTAAGTGTGTGTAAGTGCGTGTCAGTGCGTGCAAGTGCGTGTAACTGCGTGTAAGTGCGTGTAAGTTCATGTAAGTGCGTATAAGTGTGTATACGTGCGTGTACGTGTGTGTAAGTGCGCGTAAGTGCGTGTAAGTGTGTACGTTTGTGTACGTGCGTGTAAGTGTATGTAAGTGTGTGTAAGTGCGTGTCAGTGCGTGCAAGTGCGTGTAACTGCGTGTAAGTGCGTGTAAGTTCATGTAAGTGCGTATAAGTGTGTATACGTGCGTGTACGTGTGTGTAAGTGCGCGTAAGTGCGTGTAAGTGTGTACGTTTGTGTACGTGCGTGTAAGTGTATGTAAGTGTGTGTAAGTGCGTGTCAGTGCGTGCAAGTGCGTGTAACTGCGTGTAAGTGCGTGTAAGTTCATGTAAGTGCGTATAAGTGTGTATACGTGCGTGTACGTGTGTGTAAGTGCGCGTAAGTGCGTGTAAGTGTGTACGTTTGTGTACGTGCGTGTAAGTGTATGTAAGTGTGTGTAAGTGCGTGTCAGTGCGTGCAAGTGCGTGTAACTGCGTGTAAGTGCGTGTAAGTTCATGTAAGTGCGTATAAGTGTGTATACGTGCGTGTACGTGTGTGTAAGTGCGCGTAAGTGCGTGTAAGTGTGTACGTTTGTGTACGTGCGTGTAAGTGTATGTAAGTGCGTGTAAGTGCATGTAGGTGTGTGTAAGTACGTGGAAGTGCGTGGAAGTGCGTGTAATTGCGTGTAAGTACGTGTAAGTGCGTGTAAGTTCAAGTACGTGCATGTAAATGTGTGTAAGTGCGTGTACGTTTGTGTAAGTTTGCGTAAGTGCGTGTAAGTACATGTACGTTCATGTAAGTGTGTGTAAGTGTGTGTAAGTGCATCTAAGTTCTTTAAGTCGTGTAAGTGCATGTATGTGCGTGTAAGTGTGTGTAAGTGCATGTAAGTGCGTGTAAGTACGTGTAAGTGTGTGTAAATGCGTGTATGTGCGTGTAGGTGCGTGTAAGTACGTGTTAGTGCGTGTTAGTGCGTGTAAGTATGTGTAACTGCGTATAAGTATGTGGAAGTGCATATAAGTCTGTGTAAGTGCATGTAGGTGCATGTAAGTGCGTGTAAGTGCATGTGTGTGCGTGTAAGTGCGTGTAAGTGCGTGTAAGTACGTGTAAGTGCGTGTAAGTGCGTGTAAGTTTGTATAAGTATGTGTAAGTGTGTGTAACCATGTGTAAGTGCGTGTATGTGCATGTAACAATGTGTAAGTGCGTGTAAGTGCGTGTAAGTATGTGTCAATGTGTGTAAGTGCGTGTAAGTATGTGTTAGTGCGTGTTAGTGTGTGTAAGTATGTGTAACTGTGTGTAAGTACGTGTTAGTACATGTAAGTGCGTTTAAGTATGTGTAAGTGCGTGTTAGTGTGTGTAAGTATGTGTAACTGTGTGTAAGTACGTGTTAGTACATGTAAGTGCGTTTAAGTATGTGTAAGTGCGTTCAAGTGTGTGTAAATGCGTGTAAGTACGTGTAAGTGCGTTTAAGTACGTGTTAGTGCGTGTTAGTGCGTGTAAGTGTGTGTACCTCCATGTAAGTGTGTTAGTACATGTTAGTGCGTGTAAGTGCGTGTGAGTACGTGTAAGTGTGTATAAGTTAGTATAAGTGCGTGTAAGTGCGCGTAAATGCATGTAAGTACGTGTAGATACGTGTAAGTACGTGTAAGTGTGTGTAAGTGTGTATAACTATGTGTAAGTACGTATAAGTGCATGTAACTACGTGTAAGTGCGTGTAAGTGCGTGTAAGTGCGTATAACTACGTGTAACTGTGTGTAAGTGCGTGTAAGTTTGTGTAAGTGCGTGTAGGTGCGTGTAAGTGTGTGTAAGCGCGTGTAAGTATGTGTAAGTGCGTGCAAGTGCGTGTAAGTGCGTGCAAGTGCGTGTAAGTGCATGTAACTGCGTGTAAGTGCATGTCAGTGCATGTAAGTATGTGTAAGTATGTATAAGTGCGTGTAAGTATGTTTAAGTGTGTGTCAGTGCACGTAAGTACGTGTACATTTCTGGAAGTGCGTGTCAGTGCGTGTAAGTGCGTGTAAGTGCTTGTGAGTACGTGTAGGTGTGTGTAAGTACGTGTAAGTGTGTGCAAGTACGTGTAAGTGCGTGTGAGTACGTGTAAATACGTGTTAGTGCTTGTGAGTTCGTGTAAGTGCGTGTGAGTGCGTGTAAGTATGTGTAAGTGCGTGGAAGTGTTTGTAAGTTCATGTAAGTGAGTGTAAGTGCGTGTAAGTGCGTATAAGTGCGTGTAAGTGCGTATAAGTGCGTGTAAGTGCGTGTAAGTGCATGTAAGTGCATGCAAATGTGTGTAAGTGCATGTAAGTTAGCGTAAGTGCATATAAGTATGTATAAGTGCGTGTAAGTGCGTGTAAGTGCGTGTAAGTGTGTGTAAGTCCCTGTAAGTGCATGGAAGTGCGTGTACGTCTGTGTAAGTGCTTGTAAGTGTGTGTGTGTGTAAGTGCGTGTACGCCGTGTAAGTGTGTGTAAGTGCGTGTAAGTAGGTGTAAATGCGTGTAAGTGCGTATAAGTGCGTGTAAGTGTGTGTAAGTGTGTGTAAGTGCGTGTAAGTGTGTGTAAGTGTGTGCAAGTGCATGTAAGTGCGTGTAAGTACGTGGAAGTACGTGTAAGTGCGTGGAAGTACATGTAAGTGCGTGAAAGTGCGTGTAAGTGTGTGTAAGTTTGTTTAAGTGCATGTAAGTGCGTGTAAGTGCGTGTAAGTTTGTGTACGTGCGTGTAAGTGTGTGTAAGTGTATGTAAGTGTGTGTAAGTACATGTAAGTGTGTATAAGTGCGTGTAAGTGCATGTAAGTGAGTGTAAGTTCGTTTAAGTGTGTGTAAGTGCATGTAACTGCGTGTAAGTGTGTGTAAGTACGTGTAAATTGGTGTAAGTGCATGTAAGTTTGTGTAAGTACAAGTAAGTGCGTGTAAGTGCGTGTAAGTATGTGTAAGTGCGTGTAAGTACGTGTAAGTGCGTGTAAGTGCATGTTAGTGCGTGTAAGTGTGTGTACGTACATGTATGTGCGTGTAAGTGTGTATAAGTACGTGTAAGTGCGTCCAACTTCGTGTAAGTGCGTGTAAGTGTGTGTAAGTGTGTGTAAGTGTACGCAAGTGCGTGTAACTGCTTGTAAGTATGTGTAAGTGTGTGTACATACATGTAAGTACGTGTAAGTGCGTATAAGTGCATATAAGTGCGTGTAAGTGTGTATAAGTACGTGAAAGTACGTGTAAGTGTGCGTAAGTGCGTGTAAGTACGTGTACGTTCATGCAAGTGTGTGTAAGTGCGTGTAAGTGCGTGTAAGTGCGTGTAAGTCATGTAAGTGTGTGTAAGTGCATACAACTGTGTGTAAGTACGTGTAAGTGCGTGTAAGTGTGTGTAAGTGCGTGTAAGTGTAGGTAAGTGTGTGTAAGTGCGTGTAAGTGTGTATAAGTACGTTCTAGTGTGTGTTAGTGTGTGTAAGTGCGTGTAACTGCGTGTAAGTACATGCAAGTTCGTATATGTCCGAGTAAGTGCATGTAGGTACGTGTAAGTGCGTGTAAGTATGTGTAAGTGTGTGTAAGTGCATGCAAGTACGTGTAAGTGTGTGTGAGTGTGTGCAAGTATGTGTAAGTGCGTGTAAGTGCATGTATGTTTGTGTAAGTATGTGTAAGTGCGTGTTAGTACATGTAAGTGCATGTAAGTGCATGTAAGTGTGTGCAAATGCATGTAAGTATGTATAAGTGCGTGTAAGTGCATGTAAGTACGTGTAAGTGTGTGTAAGTGTGTGTAAGTTTGTGTAAGTACGTGTAAGTGCCCGCAAGTACGTGTAAGTGCGTGTAAGTGCGTGTAAATGCGTGTAAGTGCGTGTAAGTGCGTGGAACTATGCGTAAGTGCATGTAAGTGCATGTAACTATGTGTAAGTGAATATAAGTGCGTGTAAGTGCGTGTTAGTACGTGTAAGTATGTGTAAGTGTGAGTAACTGTGTGTAACTGCGAGCAAGTACGTGCAAGTGCATGTAAGTTCATGTAAGTGCGTCTAAGTGCATGTAAGTGCATGTAAATGCGTGTAAGTGCGTGTGAGTGCGTGCAAGTGTGTGTAAGTGCGTGCAAGTGCGTGTAAGTACGTATAACTGCGTGTAAGTGCGTGTTAGTGCATGTAAGTGCGTGTAAGTATGTGTAAGTGCGTGTTAGTGTGAGTAAGTGCGTGTAAGTTTGTGTAAGTGTGTGTAAGTGTGTATAAGTGCATAGAAGTGCATGTAAGTACGTGTAAGTGCGTATAAGTGCGTAGAAGTGCACGTAAGTACGTGTAAGTGCGTGTAAGTGCGTGTGAGTATGTGTAAATACGTGTTAGTGTGTGTGGGTGCGTGTAAATGCATGTGAGTGTCTGTAAGTGTGTGTAAGTACGTGGAAGTGTGTGTAAGTGCGTGTTAGTGCGTGTAAGTGCGTGTAAGTGTGTACAAGTGCGTGGAAGTACGTGTAAGTGTGTGTAATTACATGTAAGTGTGTATAAGTACGTGTAAGTGCGTGTAAATGCATGTAAGTTAGTGTAAGTGGATGTAAGTGCGTATAAGTGTGTGTAAGTGCGTGTATGTGCATGCGAGTGCATGTAAGTACGTGTAAGTGTGTGTATGTGTGTATTAGTGTGTGTATGTGCATGTAAGTGCGTGTAAGTACGTGGAAGTTTATGTAAGTGCGTGGAAGTGTGTGGAAGTGTGTGTAAGTGTGTGTTAGTACGTGTAAGTGCGTGTAAGTGCGTGAAGGTGCGTGTAAGTATGTGTAGGTGGGTGTAAATTCGTGTAAATGCGTGTAATTACATGTAAGAACGTATAAGTACGTGTAAGTACGTATAAGTGCGTGTAAGTACGTGTAAGTATGTGTAAGTGCGTGTAAGTACGTGTAAGTGCATGTAAGTGCATGTAAGTATGTGTAAGTGCGTGTAAGTGTGAGTAAGTGCATGTAAGTGCGTGTAAGTATAACAAAGTGCGTAGAAGTGTGTGTAAGTATGTGTAAGTGCATGTGAGTGCGTACAAGTGCATGTAAGTGTGTGTAAGTGCGTGAAAGTCCGTGTAAGTGCATGTAAGAGCAGTTTATGTACGTGTAATTTTGTATAAGTTCATGTAAGTGTGTTCAAGTGTGTGGAAGTAAGTGTAAGTGTGTGTAAGTGCGTGTAAGTGTGCATATGTACGTGTAAGTGCGTGTAAGTGCGTGTAAGTACGTATAACTGTGTGTTAGTGCGTGTAAGTGTTTATAACTGTGTGTAATTGTGTATAAGTGTGTGTAAGTGTGTGTAAGCACATGTAATTGCATGTAAGTGGTTGTAAGTGCGTGTAAATGCGTGTAAGTGTGAATAAGTGTGTGTAAGTGCGTATACGTACGTGTAAGTGCATGTAAGTGCGTCTAAGTTCCTGTAAGTATGTGTAAGTGCGTGTTAGTGCATGTAAGTGCGTGTAAGTGTGTGTAAGTGTGTATAAGTGTGTGTAGGTGTGTGTAAGTACATGTAAGTGCGTGTAAGTGCGTGTAAGTGCATGTAAGTGTGTGTAAGTGTGTGTATGTGCGTGTAAGTGCGTGTAAGTGCATATAAGTGCAAGTAGGTGTGTGTAAGTGCGTGAAACTATGTGAAAGTGTGTGTAAGTACCTGTAAGTACGTGTCAGTATGTGTAAGTATGTGTAAGTGTGTGTAAGTGTGTGTAAATGCGTGTAAGTGTGTGAGAGTACATGTAAGTGTGTGTAACTGCGTGTAAGTTCGTGTAAGTGCGTGTAAGTGCGTGTAAGTACGTGTAAGTGTGTGTAAGTGCGTATAAGTGCATGTAAGTACGTGTAAGTACGTGCAAGTGCATCTAATTACGTTTAAGTGTGTGTACGTGCGTATAAGTGCGTGTACGTTCGTGTATATGCGTGTAAATGCGTGTATGTACCTATAAGTGCGTGTAAGTGTGTGGAAGTGCATGCAAGTACGTTCAAGTGCGTGTAAGTACGTGTAAGTGCACATAAGTACGTGTAAGTGTGTGTAAGTGCGTGTAAGTGCGTGTAAGTACGTGTAAGCATGTGTAAGTACGTGTAAGTGTGTATAAGTGTGTGTAAGTGTGCGTAAGTGCGTGTAAGTGTGTGTAAGTGCATGAAAGTGCGTGTAAGTTTGTGTAAGTGCATGTAAGTGTGTGTACGTTTGTGTAAGTGTGTGTAAATGTACATAAGTACGTGTAAGTGCGTGAAAGTCATGTAAGTGCATGTAAGTGTATGTAACTACGTGTAAGTACGTGTAAGTACGTGTAAGTGCGTGTAAGTGCATCTAAGTGTGTGTAAGTGCGTGTAAGTACGTGTAAGTGTGTGTGAGTGCGTGTAAGTGCGTGTAAGTGCGTGTAACTGTGTGTAAGTACGTGCAAGTGTGTATAGGTCCGTGTAACTATAGGTGCGTGTAAGTACATGTAAGTGCGTGTAAGTGCATGTAAGTGCATGTAAGTGTGTATAAGTATGTGTAAGTGCGTGTAAGTGCGTGTAAGTTCATGTGAGTATCTGTAAGTGCGTGTCAGTGCATGTAAGTGTGTGTAAGTGCGGTAAGTGCGTGTAAGAGCGTATAAGTACATGTAAGTTTGTGTAAGTGCGTGTAAGTACGTGCAAGTATGTATAAGTGTGTGTCAGTGCATGTAAGTGTGTGTAAGTGCGTGTAAGTACGTGTAACTACGTGTAAGTATGTGTAAGTGCATGTAAGTTGGTTTAAGTGTGTGTAAGTGCATGTAAGTGCGTGTAAGTACGTGTTAGTATGTGTAAGTGCATACAAGTGCATGCAAGTGCGTCCAAGTGTGTCTAAGTACGTGTAACAGCGTGTAAGTGCGTGTAAGTGCGTGTAAGTGCGTGTCATTATGTGTAAGTGTGTATAAGTGTGTGTAAGCGCGTGTAAGTGCGTGTCAGTGTGCGTAAGTGCGTGGAAGTACTTGTAAGTGCGTATAAGTGCGTGTAAGTATGTGTAAGTGCATGTAAGTGTGTATAAGTGCGTGTAAGTGCGTGCAAGTGCGTGTAAGTGCGTGTGAGTGCGTCTAAATATGTGTTTGTGTGTGAGTGCATGTAAGTATTGGTGAGTATGTGTAAGGGCGTGTAAGTGCGTGGAAGTGTGTGTAAGCGCGTGTAAGTGGGTGTAAGTTTGTGTAAGTGTGAATAAGTACGTGTAAGTGGGTGTAAGTGTACGAAAGTACACGTAGGTGTGTGTAAGTGCGTGTAAGTGTAAGTGCATGTAAGTTAGTGTAAGTGGGTGTAAGTACGTATAACTACGTGTAAGTGCATGTAAGTGCGTGTAAGTGTGTGTAAGTGTGTGTAAGTGTGTGTAAGTTCGCGTAAGTGCGTGTAAGTGTGTGTACGTCTGTGTAAGTGTGTGTAAGTGCACGTAAGTGCGTGTAAGTGCGTGTAAGTTGTGTAAGTGTGTGTATGTGCGTGAAAGTGTGTGTATGTACGTGTAAGTACATGTAAGTTCGTGTAAGTGTATGTAAGTGCGTGTAAGTGCATGTAAGTGTGTGTAAGTGTGTGGAAGTGCGTGTCAGTGCGTAGATGTGCGTGGAAGTGGGTGTAAGTGCGTGTAAGTGTGTGTAAGTGCGTGTACGTTTGTGTACGTGCATGTAAATATGTGTAAGTGCGTGTATGTTTGTGTAAGTTTGCGTAAGTGCGTGTAAGTGCGTGTATGTTCGTGTAAGTATGTGCAAGTGCGTGTAAGTGCATGCAAGTGCATGTAAGTGCCTGTAAGTACGTGTAAGTGCGTGCAAGTACGTGTAAATCGTGTAAGTGCGTGTAAGTGCGTGTAAGTACGTGTTAGTGCGTGTTAGTGCGTGTAAGTGTGTGTAACTGCGTGTGAGTACGTGGAAGTACGTATAAGTCTGTGTAAGTGCGTGTAGGTGCATGTAAGTGCGTGTAAGTGTGTGTAAGTGCGTGTAAAGGTGTGTAAGTGTGTGTAAGTACATGTAAGTGCGTGTAAGTATCTGTAAATTCGTATACGTATGTGTAAGTGTGTGTACCCATGTGTAAGTGCGTGTATGTGCATGGAACTATGTGTAAGTGCGTGTAAGTGTGTGTAAGTGCGTGTCAGTGCGTGCAAGTGCGTGTAAGTACGTGTTAGTGCGTGTTAGTGCGTGTAAGTATGTGTAACTGCATGTAAGTGCGTGTTAGTACACGCAAGTGCGTGTAAGTACGTGTAAGTGCGTGCAAGTGCGTGTAAGTGGGTGCAAGTGCGTGTAAGTGCATGTAACTGCGTGTAAGTGCGTGTAAGTGCGTGTAAGTGCGTGTAAATATGTGTACGCATGTGTAAGAGCGTGTAAGTACGTTTAAGTGCGTGTCGTTGTGCGTAAGTACGTGTAAGTTTGTGGACGTGCGTATAAGTGCGTGTTAGTGCGTATAAGTATGTGTAAGTGCGTGTAAGTGCATATAAGTGCGTGTAAGTGTGTGTAAGTGCGTGTAAGTATGTGTAAGTGCGTGTAAGTGCATATAAGTGCGTGTTAGTGTGTGTAAGTGCATGTAAGTTAGTGTAAGTGGGTATAAGTATGTATACGTTCGTGTAAGTGCGTGTAAGAGCGTGTAAGTGTGTGTAATTCCGTGTAAGTGCGTGGAAGTGCGTGTACGTTTGTGTAAGTGCGTGTAAGTGCATGTAAGTGTGTGTAAGTGCGTGTACATTTTGTAAGTGCGTGTAAGTGCGTGTAAGTACATGTAAATGCGTGTAAGTGTGTATACGTACGTGTAAGTACGTGTAAGTGCGTGTAAATGCATGTAAGTGCGTGTAAGTACTTGGAAGTGTGTGTAAGTACGTGGAAGTACGTGTACGTGTGTGTAAGCACGTGCAATTGCATGTAAGTTTGTGTAAGTGCGTGTAAGTGCGTATAAGTGCGTGTAAGTACGTGTAAGTTTGTGTAAATAGGAGTAAGTGTGTGTAAGTGTATGTATGTACGTGTAAGTGCGTGTAAGTGTATGTAAGTCCATGCAAGTGCATGTACGTACATGTAAGTTTTTTTAAGTGTATGCAAGTGCATGTAAGTGCGTGTAAGTGTGTGTAAGTACATGTAAGTTGGTGTAAGTGTGTGTAAGTTTGTGTAAGTGCGAGTAAGTGTGTGTAAGTGCGTGTAAGTACGTGTAAGTGTGTGTAAGTTTGTGTAAGTGCGAGTAAGTGTGTGTAAGTGCGTGTAAGTATGTGTAAGTGCGTCTAAGTTTGTGTAATTATGTGTAAGTGCGTATAAGTGTGTGTAAGTGTGTGTACGTACATGCAAGTGCGTGTAAGTGAGTGTAAGTGTGTGTAAGTGTGTGTAAGTACGTGTAAGTGCATATAAGTACGTGTAAGTGTAAGTATGTGTAAGTGCGTGTAAGTGCGTGTAAGTACATGTAAGTGCGTGTAAGTACATATAAGTGCGTGTAAGTGTGTGTAAGTAAGTGTAAGTGCGTGAAAGTGTGTGTAAGTGCGTGAAAGTGCGTGTACGTTTTTGTAAGTGCATACAAGTGCGTGTACGTTCGTGTAAGTATGTGTAAGTGCGTGTAAGTACGTGTAAGTGCGTGTAATTCATGTAAGTGCATGTAAGTACATGTAACTGCGTGTAAGTACGTGTAAGTGCGTGTAATTGCATGTAAGTGCATGTAAGTGTGTGTAAGTGCGTGTAAGTGTGTGTAAGTGTGTGTTAGTGCGTGTAAGTGCGTATAACTATGTGTAAGTACGTGCAAGTGTGTATAAGTCCGTGTAAGTGCGTGTAGGTACGTGTAAGTACGTGTGAGTGTGTTTTGGCATGTAAGTGCGTGTAAGTGCGTGTAAGTACGTGTAAGTGCGTGTAAGTGCGTGTAAGTTCGTGTAAGTATGTGTAAGTGCGTGTAAGTACGTGTAAGTGCGTGTAATTCATGTAAGTGCATGTAAGTACATGTAACTGCGTGTAAGTACGTGTAAGTGCGTGTAATTCATGTAAGTGCATGTAAGTACATGTAACTGCGTGTAAGTACGTGTAAGTGCGTGTAATTCATGTAAGTGCATGTAAGTACATGTAACTGCGTGTAAGTACGTGTAAGTGCGTGTAATTCATGTAAGTGCATGTAAGTACATGTAACTGCGTGTAAGTACGTGTAAGTGCGTGTAATTCATGTAAGTGCATGTAAGTACATGTAACTGCGTGTAAGTACGTGTAAGTGCGTGTAATTCATGTAAGTGCATGTAAGTACATGTAACTGCGTGTAAGTACGTGTAAGTGCGTGTAATTCATGTAAGTGCATGTAAGTACATGTAACTGCGTGTAAGTACGTGTAAGTGCGTGTAATTCATGTAAGTGCATGTAAGTACATGTAACTGCGTGTAAGTACGTGTAAGTGCGTGTAATTCATGTAAGTGCATGTAAGTACATGTAACTGCGTGTAAGTACGTGTAAGTGCGTGTAATTCATGTAAGTGCATGTAAGTACATGTAACTGCGTGTAAGTACGTGTAAGTGCGTGTAATTCATGTAAGTGCATGTAAGTACATGTAACTGCGTGTAAGTACGTGTAAGTGCGTGTAATTCATGTAAGTGCATGTAAGTACATGTAACTGCGTGTAAGTACGTGTAAGTGCGTGTAATTCATGTAAGTGCATGTAAGTACATGTAACTGCGTGTAAGTACGTGTAAGTGCGTGTAATTCATGTAAGTGCATGTAAGTACATGTAACTGCGTGTAAGTACGTGTAAGTGCGTGTAATTCATGTAAGTGCATGTAAGTACATGTAACTGCGTGTAAGTACGTGTAAGTGCGTGTAATTCATGTAAGTGCATGTAAGTACATGTAACTGCGTGTAAGTACGTGTAAGTGCGTGTAATTCATGTAAGTGCATGTAAGTACATGTAACTGCGTGTAAGTACGTGTAAGTGCGTGTAATTCATGTAAGTGCATGTAAGTACATGTAACTGCGTGTAAGTACGTGTAAGTGCGTGTAATTCATGTAAGTGCATGTAAGTACATGTAACTGCGTGTAAGTACGTGTAAGTGCGTGTAATTCATGTAAGTGCATGTAAGTACATGTAACTGCGTGTAAGTACGTGTAAGTGCGTGTAATTCATGTAAGTGCATGTAAGTACATGTAACTGCGTGTAAGTACGTGTAAGTGCGTGTAATTCATGTAAGTGCATGTAAGTACATGTAACTGCGTGTAAGTACGTGTAAGTGCGTGTAATTCATGTAAGTGCATGTAAGTACATGTAACTGCGTGTAAGTACGTGTAAGTGCGTGTAATTCATGTAAGTGCATGTAAGTACATGTAACTGCGTGTAAGTACGTGTAAGTGCGTGTAATTCATGTAAGTGCATGTAAGTACATGTAACTGCGTGTAAGTACGTGTAAGTGCGTGTAATTCATGTAAGTGCATGTAAGTACATGTAACTGCGTGTAAGTACGTGTAAGTGCGTGTAATTCATGTAAGTGCATGTAAGTACATGTAACTGCGTGTAAGTACGTGTAAGTGCGTGTAATTCATGTAAGTGCATGTAAGTACATGTAACTGCGTGTAAGTACGTGTAAGTGCGTGTAATTCATGTAAGTGCATGTAAGTACATGTAACTGCGTGTAAGTACGTGTAAGTGCGTGTAATTCATGTAAGTGCATGTAAGTACATGTAACTGCGTGTAAGTACGTGTAAGTGCGTGTAATTCATGTAAGTGCATGTAAGTACATGTAACTGCGTGTAAGTACGTGTAAGTGCGTGTAATTCATGTAAGTGCATGTAAGTACATGTAACTGCGTGTAAGTACGTGTAAGTGCGTGTAATTCATGTAAGTGCATGTAAGTACATGTAACTGCGTGTAAGTACGTGTAAGTGCGTGTAATTCATGTAAGTGCATGTAAGTACATGTAACTGCGTGTAAGTACGTGTAAGTGCGTGTAATTCATGTAAGTGCATGTAAGTACATGTAACTGCGTGTAAGTACGTGTAAGTGCGTGTAATTCATGTAAGTGCATGTAAGTACATGTAACTGCGTGTAAGTACGTGTAAGTGCGTGTAATTCATGTAAGTGCATGTAAGTACATGTAACTGCGTGTAAGTACGTGTAAGTGCGTGTAATTCATGTAAGTGCATGTAAGTACATGTAACTGCGTGTAAGTACGTGTAAGTGCGTGTAATTCATGTAAGTGCATGTAAGTACATGTAACTGCGTGTAAGTACGTGTAAGTGCGTGTAATTCATGTAAGTGCATGTAAGTACATGTAACTGCGTGTAAGTACGTGTAAGTGCGTGTAATTCATGTAAGTGCATGTAAGTACATGTAACTGCGTGTAAGTACGTGTAAGTGCGTGTAATTCATGTAAGTGCATGTAAGTACATGTAACTGCGTGTAAGTACGTGTAAGTGCGTGTAATTCATGTAAGTGCATGTAAGTACATGTAACTGCGTGTAAGTACGTGTAAGTGCGTGTAATTCATGTAAGTGCATGTAAGTACATGTAACTGCGTGTAAGTACGTGTAAGTGCGTGTAATTCATGTAAGTGCATGTAAGTACATGTAACTGCGTGTAAGTACGTGTAAGTGCGTGTAATTCATGTAAGTGCATGTAAGTACATGTAACTGCGTGTAAGTACGTGTAAGTGCGTGTAATTCATGTAAGTGCATGTAAGTACATGTAACTGCGTGTAAGTACGTGTAAGTGCGTGTAATTCATGTAAGTGCATGTAAGTACATGTAACTGCGTGTAAGTACGTGTAAGTGCGTGTAATTCATGTAAGTGCATGTAAGTACATGTAACTGCGTGTAAGTACGTGTAAGTGCGTGTAATTCATGTAAGTGCATGTAAGTACATGTAACTGCGTGTAAGTACGTGTAAGTGCGTGTAATTCATGTAAGTGCATGTAAGTACATGTAACTGCGTGTAAGTACGTGTAAGTGCGTGTAATTCATGTAAGTGCATGTAAGTACATGTAACTGCGTGTAAGTACGTGTAAGTGCGTGTAATTCATGTAAGTGCATGTAAGTACATGTAACTGCGTGTAAGTACGTGTAAGTGCGTGTAATTCATGTAAGTGCATGTAAGTACATGTAACTGCGTGTAAGTACGTGTAAGTGCGTGTAATTCATGTAAGTGCATGTAAGTACATGTAACTGCGTGTAAGTACGTGTAAGTGCGTGTAATTCATGTAAGTGCATGTAAGTACATGTAACTGCGTGTAAGTACGTGTAAGTGCGTGTAATTCATGTAAGTGCATGTAAGTACATGTAACTGCGTGTAAGTACGTGTAAGTGCGTGTAATTCATGTAAGTGCATGTAAGTACATGTAACTGCGTGTAAGTACGTGTAAGTGCGTGTAAGTGCATGTAAGTGCATGTAAGTGCGTGTAAGTATGTATAAGGGCGTGTAAGTGTATGTAAGTGTGTGTAAGTGCGTGTAGGTGTGTGTAAGTGCGTGTAAGTGCGTGTAAGTGCATGTAAGTTAGTGTAAGTGGATGCAAGTACATATAAGTACGTGTAAGTTCATGTAAGTGCGTATAAGTGTGTATACGTGCGTGTACGTGTGTGTACGTTCGCGTAAGTGCGTGTAAGTGTGTACGTTTGTGTACGTGCGTGTAAGTGTATGTAAGTGCGTGTAAGTGCATGTAAGTAGTGTAAGTGTGTGTAAGTGTGTGTAAGTGTGTGTAAGTACGTGTAAGTACGTGTAAGTGTATGTAAGTGCGTGTAAGTGCATGTAGGTGTGTGTAAGTACGTGGAAGTGCGTGGAAGTGCGTGTAATTGCGTGTAAGTACGTGTAAGTGTGTGTAAGTTCAAGTACGTGCATGTAAATGTGTGTAAGTGCGTGTACGTTTGTGTAAGTTTGCGTAAGTGCGTGTAATTACATGTACGTTCATGTAAGTGTGTGTGTGTGTAAGTGCATCTAAGTTCTTTAAGTCGTGTAAGTGCATGTATGTGCGTGTAAGTGTGTGTAAGTGCATGTAAGTGCGTGTAAGTACGTGTAAGTGTGTGTAAATGCGTGTATGTGCGTGTAGGTGCGTGTAAGTACGTGTTAGTGCGTGTTAGTGCGTGTAAGTATGTGTAACTGCGTGTAAGTACGTGGAAGTGCATATAAGTCTGTGTAAGTGCATGTAGGTGCATGTAAGTGCGTGTAAGTGCATGTGTGTGCGTGTAAGTGCGTGTAAGTGCGTGTAAGTACGTGTAAGTGCGTGTAAGTGCGTGTAAGTTCGTATAAGTATGTGTAAGTGTGTGTAACCATGTGTAAGTGCGTGTATGTGCATGTAACAATGTGTAAGTGCGTGTAAGTGCGTGTAAGTATGTGTCAGTGTGTGTAAGTGCGTGTAAGTATGTGTTAGTGCGTGTTAGTGTGTGTAAGTATGTGTAACTGTGTGTAAGTACGTGTTAGTACATGTAAGTGCGTTTAAGTATGTGTAAGTGCGTTCAAGTGCGTGTAAGTGCGTGTAAGTGCGTGTAAGTGTGTGTAAGTGCGTGTAAGTGCGTATAAGTGCGTGTAAGTGCGTATAAGTGCGTGTAAGTGCGTATAAGTGCGTGTAAGTGCGTATAAGTGCGTGTAAGTGCGTATAAGTGCGTGTAAGTGCGTATAAGTGCGTGTAAGTGCGTATAAGTGCGTGTAAGTGCGTATAAGTGCGTGTAAGTGCGTATAAGTGCGTGTAAGTGCGTATAAGTGCGTGTAAGTGCGTATAAGTGCGTGTAAGTGCGTATAAGTGCGTGTAAGTGCGTATAAGTGCGTGTAAGTGCGTATAAGTGCGTGTAAGTGCGTATAAGTGCGTGTAAGTGCGTATAAGTGCGTGTAAGTGCGTATAAGTGCGTGTAAGTGCGTATAAGTGCGTGTAAGTGCGTATAAGTGCGTGTAAGTGCGTATAAGTGCGTGTAAGTGCGTATAAGTGCGTGTAAGTGCGTATAAGTGCGTGTAAGTGCGTATAAGTGCGTGTAAGTGCGTATAAGTGCGTGTAAGTGCGTATAAGTGCGTGTAAGTGCGTATAAGTGCGTGTAAGTGCGTATAAGTGCGTGTAAGTGCGTATAAGTGCGTGTAAGTGCGTATAAGTGCGTGTAAGTGCGTATAAGTGCGTGTAAGTGCGTATAAGTGCGTGTAAGTGCGTATAAGTGCGTGTAAGTGCGTATAAGTGCGTGTAAGTGCGTATAAGTGCGTGTAAGTGCGTATAAGTGCGTGTAAGTGCGTATAAGTGCGTGTAAGTGCGTATAAGTGCGTGTAAGTGCGTGTAAGTGCATGTAACTGCGTGTAAGTGCATGTAAGTGCATGTAAGTATGTGTAAGTATGTATAAGTGCGTGTAAGTATGTTTAAGTGTGTGTCAGTGCACGTAAGTACGTGTAAGTTTCTGGAAGTGCGTGTCAGTGCGTGTAAGTGCGTGTAAGTGCTTGTGAGTACGTGTAGGTGTGTGTAAGTACGTGTAAGTGTGTGCAAGTACGTGTAAGTGCGTGTGAGTACGTGTAAAAACGTGTTAGTGCGTGTGAGTTCGTGTAAGTGCGTGTGAGTGCGTGTAAGTATGTGTAAGTGCGTGGAAGTGTTTGTAAGTTCATGTAAGTGAGTGTAAGTGCGTGTAAGTGCGTATAAGTGCGTGTAAGTGCGTATAAGTGCGTGTAAGTGCGTGTAAGTGCATGTAAGTGCATGTAAATGTGTGTAAGTGCATGTAAGTTATTGTAAGTCAATATAAGTATGTATAAGTGCGTGTAAGTGCGTGTAAGTGCGTGTAAGTGTGTGTAAGTCCCTGTAAGTGCATGGAAGTGCGTGTACGTCTGTGTAAGTGCTTGTAAGTGTGTGTGTGTGTGTGTAAGTGCGTGTACGCCGTGTAAGTGTGTGTAAGTGCGTGTAAGTAGGTGTAAATGCGTGTAAGTGCGTATAAGTGCGTGTAAGTGTGTGTAAGTGTGTGCAAGTGCATGTAAGTGCGTGTAAGTACGTGGAAGTACGTGTAAGTGCGTGGAAGTACATGTAAGTGCGTGAAAGTGCGTGTAAGTGCGTGTAAGTTTGTTTAAGTGCATGTAAGTGCGTGTAAGTGCGTGTAAGTTTGTGTACGTGCGTGTAAGTGTGTGTAAGTGTATGTAAGTGTGTGTAAGTACGTGTAAGTGTGTATAAGAGCGTGTAAGTGCATGTAAGTGAGTGTAAGTTCGTTTAAGTGTGTGTAAGTGCATGTAACTGCGTGTAAATGTGTGTAAGTACGTGTAAATTGGTGTAAGTGCATGTAAGTTTGTGTAAGTACAAGTAAGTGCGTGTAAGTGCGTGTAAATATGTGTACGCATGTGTAAGAGCATGTAAGTACGTTTAAGTGCGTGTCGTTGTGCGTAAGTACGTGTAAGTTTGTGGACGTGCGTATAAGTGCGTGTTAGTGCGTATAAGTATGTGTAAGTGCGTGTAAGTGCATATAAGTGTGTGTTAGTGTGTGTAAGTGCATGTAAGTTAGTGTAAGTGGGTATAAGTATGTATACGTTCGTGTAAGGGCGTGTAAGTGCGTGTAAGTGTGTGTAATTCCGTGTAAGTGCGTGGAAGTGCGTGTACGTTTGTGTAAGTGCGTGTAAGTGCATGTAAGTGTGTGTAAGTGCGTGTACATTTTGTAAGTGCGTGTAAGTGTGTGTAATTCCGTGTAAGTGCGTGGAAGTGCGTGTACGTTTGTGTAAGTGCGTGTAAGTGCATGTAAGTGTGTGTAAGTGCGTGTACATTTTGTAAGTGCGTGTAAGTGCGTGTAAGTACATGTTAATGCGTGCAAGTGTGTATACGTACGTGTAAGTACGTGTAAGTGCGTGTAAATGCATGTAAGTGCGTGTAAGTACTTGGAAGTGTGTGTAAGTACGTGGAAGTACGTGTACGTGTGTGTAAGTACGTGTAAGTGCGTGTAAATGCATGTAAGTGCGTGTAAGTACTTGGAAGTGTGTGTAAGTACGTGGAAGTACGTGTACGTGTGTGTAAGCACGTGCAATTGCATGTAAGTTTGTGTAAGTGCGTGTAAGTACGTGTAAGTGCGTGTAAGTGCGTGTAAGTTTGTGTAAATAGGAGTAAGTGTGTGTAAGTGTATGTATGTACGTGTAAGTGCGTGTAAGTGTATGTAAGTCCATGCAAGTGCATGTACGTACATGTAAGTTCGTTTAAGTGTATGCAAGTGCATGTAAGTGCGTGTAAGTGTGTGTAAGTTTGTGTAAGTGCGAGTAAGTGTGTGTAAGTGCGTGTAAGTATGTGTAAGTGCGTCTAAGTTTGTGTAATTATGTGTAAGTGCGTATAAGTGTGTGTAAGTGTGTGTACCTACGTGCAAGTGCGTGTAAGTGCGTGTAAGTGCGTGTAAGTGTGTGTAAGTGCATGAAAGTGCGTGTAAGTTTGCGTAAGTGCGTGTAAGTGCATGTACGTTCATGTAATTGTGTAAGTGCGTGTAAGTGCGTGTAAGTGTGTGTAAGTGCGTGTAAGTTTGTGTAAATAGGAGTAAGTGTGTGTAAGTGTATGTATGTACGTGTAAGTGCGTGTAAGTGTATGTAAGTCCATGCAAGTGCATGTACGTACATGTAAGTTCGTTTAAGTGTATGCAAGTGCATGTAAGTGCGTGTAAGTGTGTGTAAGTACATGTAAGTTGGTGTAAGTGTGTGTAAGTTTGTGTAAGTGCGAATAAGTGTGTGTAAGTGCGTGTAAGTATGTGTAAGTGCGTCTAAGTTTGTGTAATTATATGTAAGTGCGTATAAGTGTGTGTAAGTGTGTGTACGTACGTGCAAGTGCGTGTTAGTGAGTGTAAGTGCGTGTAAGTGTGTGTAAGTACGTGTAAGTGCATATAAGTACGTGTAAGTGTAAGTATGTGTAAGTGCGTGTAAGTGCGTGTAAGTACGTGTAAGTGCGTGTAAGTACATATAAGTGCGTGTAAGTGTGTGTAAGTGCGTGTAAGTATGTGTAAGTGCGTGTAAGTGCGTGTAAGTACGTGTAAGTGCGTGTAAGTACATATAAGTGCGTGTAAGTGTGTGTAAGTAAGTGTAAGTGCGTGTAAGTGTGTGTAAGTGCGTGAAAGTGCGTATACGTTTTTGTAAGTTCATACAAGTGCGTGTACGTTCGTGTAAGTGTGTGTAAGTGCGTGTAAGTACGTGTAAGTGCGTGTAATTCATGTAAGTGCATGTAAGTACATGTAACTGCGTGTAAGTACGTTTAAGTGCGTGTAATTGCATGTAAGTGCATGTAAGTGTGTGTAAGTGCGTGTAAGTGTGTGTAAGTGTGTGTTAGTGCGTGTAAGTGCGTATAACTGTGTGTAAGTACGTGCAAGTGCGTATAAGTCCGTGTAAGTTCGTGTAGGTACGTGTAAGTACGTGTGAGTGTGTTTTGGCATGTAAGTGCGTGTAAGTGCGTGTAAGTACGTGTAAGTGCGTGTAAGTGCGTGTAAGTTCGTGTAAGTATGTGTAAGTGCGTGTTAGTGCATGTAAGTGCGTATAAGTGCGGTAATTGTGTGTAAGAGCGTGTAAGTACGTGTAAGTGCGTGTAAGTGCGTGTAAGTTCGTGTAAGTATGTGTAAGTGCGTGTTAGTGCATGTAAGTGCGTATAAGTGCGGTAATTGTGTGTAAGAGCGTGTAAGTACGTGTAAGTTTGTGTAAGTGCATGTAAGTATGTGCAAGCATGTATATGTGTTTGTCAGTGCGTGTAAGTGTGTGTTCGTGCGTGTAAGTGCGTGTAACTGGGTGTAAGTATGTGTAAGTGTGTGTAAGTTCCTTTAAGTACGTGTAAGTGCCTGTAAGTGCGTGTAAGTACGTATAAGTGTGTGTAAGTGCGTGCAAGTGCGTGTAAGTGCGTCCAAGTACGTGTAAGCACGTGTAACTGCGTGTAAGTGCGTGTAAGTGCGTATAAGTATCTGTAAGTATGTATAAGTGCGTATAAGCGCGTGTAAGTGCGTGTCAGTGCACGGAAGTGCGTGTAAATGCGTATAAGTACGTGTAAGTATGTGTAAGTGTATATAAGTGTGTATAAGTGCGTGTAAGTACGCACAAGTACGTGTAAGTGTGTGTGAGTGCGTCCAAATGCGTGTTTGTGCTTGTGAGTACGTGTAAGTATGTGTGATTGTGTGGAAGTGCGTGTAAGTACGTGTAAGTGTGTGTAAGTGCATGTAAGTGCATGTAAGTGCGTGTAAGTATGTATAAGTGCGTGTAAGTGTATGTAAGTGTGTGTAAATGCGTGTAGGTGTGTGTAAGTGCGTGTAAGTGCGTGTAAGTGCATGTAAGTTAGTGTAAGTGGATGCAAGTACATATAAGTACGTGTAAGTTCATGTAAGTGCGTGTAAGTGTGTATACGTGCGTGTACATGTGTGTAAGTTCGCGTAAGTGCGTGTAAGTGTGTACGTTTGTGTACGTGCGTGTAAGTGCGTGTAAGTAGTGTAAGTGTGTGTAAGTCTGTGTAAGTGTGTGTAAGTGCGTGTAAGTGCGTGTAAGTGCATGTAAGTTAGTGTAAGTGGATGCAAGTACATATAAGTACGTGTAAGTTCATGTAAGTGCGTGTAAGTGTGTATACGTGCGTGTACATGTGTGTAAGTTCGCGTAAGTGCGTGTAAGTGTGTACGTTTGTGTACGTGCGTGTAAGTGCGTGTAAGTAGTGTAAGTGTGTGTAAGTGTGTGTAAGTGTGTGTAAGTGCGTGTAAGTACGTGTAAGTACGTGTAATTGTATGTAAGTGCGTGTAAGTGTATGTAGGTGTGTGTAAGTACGTGGAAGTGCGTGGAAGTGCGTGTAATTGCATGTAAGTACGTGTAAGTGCGTGTAAGTTCAAGTACATGCATGTAAATGTGTGTAAGTGCGTGTACGTTTGTGTAAGTTTGCGTAAGTGCGTGTAAGTACATGTACGTTCATGTAAGTGTGTGTAAGTGTGTGTAAGTGCATGTAAGTTCGTGTAAGTCGTGTAAGTGCATGTAAGTGCGTGTAAGTGCGTGTAAGTGCATGTAAGTGCGTGTAAGTACGTGTAAGTGTGTGTAAATGCATGTATGTGCGTGTACGTGCGTGTAAGTACGTGTTAGTGCGTGTTAGTGCGTGTAAGTATGTGTAACTGCGTGTAAGTACGTAGAAGTGCGTATAAGTCCGTGTACGTGTGTGTAGGTGCATGTAAGTGCGTGTAAGTGCATGTATGTGCGTGTAAGTGCGTGTAAGTGCGTGTAAATACGTGTAAGTGCGTGTAAGTGCGTGTAAGTTCGTATAAGTATGTACAAGTGTGTGTAACCATGTGTAAGTGCGTGTATGTGCATGTAACAATGTGTAAGTGCGTGTAAGTGCGTGTAAGTATGTGTCAGTGTGTGTAAGTGCGTGTAAGTATGTGTTAGTGCGTGTTAGTGTGTGTAAGTATGTGTAACTGTGTGTAAGTGCGTGTTAGTACATGTAAGTGCGTTTAAGTATGTGTAAGTGCGTTCAAGTGTGTGTAAATGCGTGTAAGTACGTGTAAGTGCATGTAAGTACGTGTTAGTGCGTGTTAGTGCGTGTAAGTGTGTGTACCTTCATGTAAGTGTGTTAGTACATGTAAGTGCGTGTAAGTGCATGTGAGTACGTGTAAGTGTGTATAAGTTAGTATAAGTGCGTGTAAGTGCGCGTAAATGCGTGTAAGTACATGTAGATACGTGTAAGTACGTGTAAGTGTGTGTAAGTGTGTATAACTATGTGTAAGTACGTATAAGTACATGTAACTACGTGTAAGTGCGTGTAAGTGCATGTAAGTGCGTATAACTGCGTGTAAGTGTGTGTTAGTGTGTGTAAGTCCGTGTAAGTGCGTGTAGGTGCGTGTAAGTGTGTGTAAGTGCGTGTAAGTATGTGTAAGTGCGTGCAAGTGCGTGTAATTGCGTGCAAGTGCGTGTAAGTGCATGTAACTGCGTGTAAGTGCATGTAAGTGCGTGTAAGTATGTGTAAGTATGTATAAGTGCGTGTAAGTATGTTTAAGTGTGTGTCAGTGCACGTAAGTACGTGTAAGTTTCTGGAAGTGCGTGTCAGTGCGTGTAAGTGCGTGTAAGTGCTTGTGAGTATGTGTAGGTGTGTGTAAGTACGTGTAAGTGTGTGCAAGTACGTGTAAGTGCGTGTGAGTACGTGTAAATACGTGTTAGTGCGTGTGAGTTCGTGTAAGTGCGTGTGAGTGCATGTAAGTATGTGTAAGGGCGTGGAAGTGTTTGTAAGTTCATGCAAGTGAGTGTAAGTGCGTGTAAGTGCGTATAAGTGCGTGTAAGTGCGTATAAGTGCGTGTAAGTGCGTGTAAGTGCATGTAAGTGCATGTAAGTGTGTGTAAGTGCATGTAAGTTATTGTAAGTGGATATAAGTATGTATAAGTGCGTGTAAGTGCGTGTAAGTGCGTGTAAGTGTGTGTAAGTCCCTGTAAGTGCATGGAAGTGCATGTACGTCTGTGTAAGTGCGTGTAAGTGTGTGTAAGTGTGTGTAAGTGCGTGTACGCCGTGTAAGTGCATGTAAGTGCGTGTAAGTAGGTGTAAATGCGTGTAAGTGCGTATAAGTGCGTGTAAGTGTGTGTAAGTGTGTGCAAGTGCATGTAAGTGTGTGTAAGTACGTGGAAGTACGTGTAAGTGCGTGGAAGTACGTGTAAGTGCGTGGAAGTGCGTGTAAGTGCGTGTAAGTTTGTTTAAGTGCGTGTAAGTGCGTGTAAGTGCGTGTAAGTTTGTGTACGTGCGTGTAAGTGTGTGTAAGTGTATGTAAGTGTGTGTAAGTACGTGTAAGTGTGTATAAGTGCGTGTAAGTGCATGTAAGTGAGTGTAAGTTCGTTTAAGTGTGTGTAAGTGCATGTAACTGCGTGTAAGTGTGTGTAAGTACGTGTAAATTGGTGTAAGTGCATGTAAGTTTGTGTAAGCACAAGTAAGTGCGTGTAAGTGCGTGTAAGTACGTGTAAGTGCGTGTAAGTACGTGTAAGTGCGTGTAAGTGCATGTTAGTGCGTGTAAGTGTGTGTACGTACATGTATGTGCGTGTACGTGTGTATAAGTACGTGTAAGTGCGTCCAACTTCGTGTAAGTGCGTGTAAGTGTGTGTAAGTGTGTGTAAGTGTACGCAAGTGCGTGTAACTGCGTGTAAGTATGTGTAAGTATGTGTACATACATGTAAGTACGTGTAAGTGCGTGTAAGTGCGTATAAGTGCGTGTAAGTGTGTATAAGTATGTGAAAGTACGTGTAAGTGTGCGTAAGTGCGTGTAAGTGGGTGTAAGTTTGTGTAAGTGTGAATAAGTGCGTGTAAGTGCGTGTAAGTGTATGAAAGTGCACGTAGGTGTGTGTAAGTGCGTGTAAGTGTGTGTAAGTGCATGTAAGTTAGTGTAAGTGGGTGTAAGTACGTATAACTACGTGTAAGTGCATGTAAGTGCGTGTAAGTGTGTGTAAGTGCGTGTAAGTGTGTGTAAGTTCGCGTAAGTGCGTGTAAGTGTGTGTACGTATGTGTAAGTGTGTGTAAGTGCACGTAAGTGCGTGTAAGTGCGTGTAAGTTATGTAAGTGTGTGTATGTGCGTGTAAGTGTGTGTATGTGCATGTAAGTGTGTGTATGTACGTGTAAGTACATGTAAGTTCGTGTAAGTGTATGTAAGTGCATGTAAGTGCATGTAAGTGTGTGTAAGTGTGTGGAAGTGCGTGTAAGTGCGTAGATGTGCGTGGAAGTGGGTGTAAGTGCGTGTAAGTGTGTGTAAGTGCGTGTACGTTTGTGTACGTGCATGTAAATGTGTGTAAGTGCATGTATGTTTGTGTAAGTTTGCGTAAGTGCGTGTAAGTGCGTGTATGTTCGTGTAAGTATGTGTAAGTGTGTGTAAGTGCATGTAAGTTTGTGTAAGTCGTATAAGTGCGTGTAAGTGCATGCAAGTGCATGTAAGCGCCTGTAAGTACGTGTAAGTGCATGCAAGTACGTGTAAATGCGTGTAAGTGCGTGTAAGTGCATGTAAGTACGTGTTAGTGCGTGTTAGTGCGTGTAAGTGTGTGTAACTGCGTGTGAGTACGTGGAAGTACGTATAAGTCTGTGTAAGTGCGTGTAGGTGCATGTAAGTGTGTGTATGTGTGTGTAAGTGCGTGTAAAGGTGTGTAAGTGTGTGTAAGTACATGTAAGTGCGTGTAAGTATGTGTAAATTTGTATACGTACATGTAAGTGCGTGTTAGTGTGTGTAAGTGCATGTAAGTTAGTGTAAGTGGGTATAAGTATGTATACGTTCGTGTAAGTGCGTGTAAGTGTGTGTAATTCCGTGTAAGTGCGTGGAAGTGCGTGTACGTTTGTGTAAGTGCGTGTAAGTGCATGTAAGTGTGTTTAAGTGCGTGTACATTGTGTAAGTGCGTGTAAGTGCGTGTAAGTACATGTAAATGCGTGTAAGTGCGTATACGTACGTGTAAGTATGTGTAAGTGCGTGTAAATGCATGTAAGTGCATGTAAGTACTTGGAAGTGTGTGTAAGTGCGTGGAAGTACGTGTACGTGTGTGTAAGCACGTGCAATTGTGTGTAAGTTTGTGTAAGTGCGTGTAAGTGCGTGTAAGTGCGTGTAAGTGCATGTAAGTTTGTGTAAATAGGAGTAAGTGTGTGTAAGTGTATGTAAGTACGTGTAAGTGCGGGTAAGTGTATGTAAGTCCATGCAAGTGTATGTACGTACATGTAAGTTCGTTTAAGTGTATGCAAGTGCATGTAAGTGCGTGTAAGTGTGTGTAAGTACATGTAAGTTGGTGTAAGTGTGTGTAAGTTTGTGTAAGTGCGAGTAAGTGTGTGTAAGTGCGTATAAGTGTGTGTAAGTGTGTGTACCTACGTGCAAGTGCGTGTAAGTGCGTGTAAATGCGTGTAAGTGTGTGTAAGTGCATGAAAGTGCGTGTAAGTTTGCGTAAGTGCGTGTAAGTGCATGTACGTTCATGTAATTGTGTAAGTGCGTGTAAGTGCGTGTAAGTGTGTGTAAGTGTGTGTAAGTGCGTGTAAGTCATGTAAGTGTGTGTGCATGCATATAACTGCGTGTAAGTACGTGTAAGTGCGTGTAAGTGCATGTAAATGTGTGTACGTATGTGTAAGTGCGTGTAAGTGCGTGTCAGTTTGTGTTAGTGCGTGTAAGTGCGTGTAACTGCGTGTAAGTACGTACAAGTGCGTATTAGTCCGAGTAAGAACATGTAGGTACGTGTAAGTGCATGTAAGTACGTGTAAGTGCGTGTAAGTGCGTGTAAGTGTGTGTAAGTGCGTGTAAGTACGTGTAAGTGCGTGTAAGTGCATGTAAGTTTGTGTAAGTATGTGTAAGTGCGTGTTAGTCAAGTAAGTGCGTGTAAGTAAATGTAAGTGTGTGTAAGTGTGTGTAAGTGTGTGTAAGTTTGTGTAAGTACGTGTAAGTACGTGCAAGTATGTGAAAGTGTGTGTAAGTGCGTGTAAGTGCGTGTAAGTGCGTGTATGTGCGTGGAACTATGCGTAAGTGCATGTAAGTGCGTGTAACGATGTGTAAGTGTGTGTAAGTGCGTGTAAGTGCGTGTCAGTGCGTGTAAGTACGTGTAAGTATGTGTAAGTGCGTGTTACTGCGTGCAAGTACGTGCAAGTGCGTGTAAGTTCATGTGAGTACGTGTAAGTGCATGTAAGTGTGTGTAAGTGTGTTTAAGTGCGTGTAAGTGCATGCAAGTGCGTGTAAGTGCGTGCAAGTATGTGTAAGTACGTGTAACTGCGTGTAAGTACGTGTTAGTGCGTATAAATGCGTGTAAGTATGTGTAAGTGCGTGTAAATGTGTGTAAGCGCGTGTAAGTGCGTGTCAATGTGCGTAAGTGCGTGTAAGTTTGTGTAAGTGTGTGTAAGTGTGTGTAAGTGTATACAAGTGCATGTAAGTATGTGTAAGTACGTATAAGTGCGTAGAAGTGTGTGTAAGTATGTGTAAGTGCGTGTAAGTGCGTGTGAGTACGTGTAAATACGTGTTAGTGCGTATGAGTGCGTGTAAATGCATGTGAGTCTGTGTAAGTGCGTGTAAATGCGGGTAAGTGCATGTAAGTGCATGTAAGATAGTGTAAGTGAATGTAAGTGCGTATAAGTACGTGTAAGTGCGTGTAAGTATGTGCAAGTACATGTAAGTACGTGTAAGTGTGGGTGAGTGTGTGTAAGTGTGTGTAAGTGCATGTAAGTGCGTGTAAGTACGTGGAAGTTTGTGTAAGTGTGTGGAAGTGTGTGGAAGTGCGTGTAAGTGCGTGTAAGTACGTGTAAGTTCGTGTAAGTACGTGTAAGTGCATGCAAAGTACGTATAAGTTTGTGAACGTTTGCGTAAGTGCGTGTAAGTACGTGTACGTTCGTGTAATTGTGTGTAAGTGCGTGCAAGTGTGTGTAAGTCGTGTAACTGCGTGTAAGTGCATGTAAGTGTGTGCAAGTACGTGTAAGTGTGTGTAAGTGCGTGTAAGTGTGTGTTAGTGTGTGTTAGTATGTGTAAGAGAGTGTAACTGCGTGTAAGTATGTGCAAGTGCGTATAAGTCCGTGTAAGTGCGTGTAGGTGCGTGTAAGTGAATGTAAGTGTGTGTAAGTCCGTGTAAGTGTGTGTAAGTACGTGTAAGTACATTTAAGTGCGTGTAAGTGCGTGTAAGTTCGTATAAGTATGTGTAAGTGTGTGTAAGTTTGTGTAAGTGCGTGTAAGTACGTGTAAGTATGTGTAAGTATGTGTAACTATGTGTAAGTGTGTGTAAGTGTGTGTAACTACGTGTAAGTGCATGTAAGTGCGTGTAAGTGTGTGTCAGTGCGTGTACGTGCGTGTAAGTGCATGTAAGTGCATATAACTGCGTGTAAGTTCGTGTAAGTGCGTGTAATTTTGTGTAAGTGCGTGTAAGTGCATGTAAGTGTATGTAAGTGCGTACAAGTGCATGTAAGTGCGTGCAAGTACGTGTAAGTACGTGCAAGTGCGTGTAAGTGTGTATAAGTGCGTGTAAGTATGTGTAAGTATGTGTAAGTGCATGTAAGTGCATGTAAGTGCGTGTCAGTGTGCGTAAGTGCGTGTAAGTTCGTGGAAGTGTGTGTAAGTGCGTGTAAGTAATTGTAAGTGCGTGTTAGTGTGTGTAAGTGCCTGTAAGTACGTGAAGGTGCGTGTATGTATGTGTAAGTGTGTGTGAGTGCGTGTAAATACGTGTTAGTGCATGTAAGCGCATGTAAGTGTGTGTGAGTGCGTGTAAGTGCGTGTAAGTACGTCGAAGTGTGTGTAAGTTCGTGTAAGTGCATGTAAGTGCGTGTACGTGCATGTTAGTTAGTGTAAGTGGGTGTAAGTACATATAATTGCGTGTAAGTGTGTGTAAGTGCGTGTAAGTGCGTGTAAGTGTGTGTAAGTTCACGCAAGTACATGTAAGTGCATGTACGTTTGTGTAAGTGCGTGTAAGTGTGTATAAGTGTGTGTAAGTGCGTGTCAGTCGTGTAAGTGTCTGTAAGTGCGTGTAAATGCGTGTAAGTGTGTGTAAGTGCGTGTAAGTACATTTAATTGTGTGTAAGTGCATTTAAGTGTGTGTAAGTACGTGGAAGTGCGTGTAAGTGTGTATAACTGTGTGGAAGTTCGTGTAAGTGCATGTAAGTGCACGTAAGTGCGTGTAAGTTCGTGTAAGTATGTGTAAGTGCGTGTAAGTGTGTGTAAGTTTGTGTAAGTGTGTGTAAGTGTGTGTAAGTGTATGTAAGTGTGTATAAGTGCGTATAAGTATGTGTAAGTGCGTGTAAGTCCATGTACATGCGTGTAAGTTCGTGTAAGTGCACGTAAGTGCATATAAGTACATGTAAGTGCGTGTAAGTGCGGTTTAAGTTCGTGTTAGTGCGTGTAAGTGTGTGGAAGTACGTGTATGTTTGTGTAAGTATGTATAAGTGCATGGAAGTGCGTGTCAGTACGTGTAAGTGCGTGTAAGTGTGTGTAAATGCGTGTAAGTATAAGAGCGTGTAAGTGCGTATAAGTACGTGTAAGTGCTTGTAAGTATGTGTAAGTGCGTGTTAGTGCATGTAAGTGCGTATAAGTATGCGTAAGTACGTGTAATTTCGTGTAAGTGTGTGTAAGTGCGTGTAAGTACCTGTAAGTGCGTGGAAAAGCGTGTAAGTATGTGTAAGTACGTGTAAGCTGGTGTAAGTGCGCGTAAGTTTGTATAAGTGCGTGGAAGTATGTGTAAGTGCGTGTAAGTACATGTAAGTACGAGGAAGTGTGTGTAACTACGTGTAAGTGCATGTTAGTGCGTGCACGTGTGTGTATGTACGTGTAAGTGTGTGTAAGTGTATGTAAGTACATGTAAGTGCGTGTAAGTTTGTGTAAGTGTGTGTAAGTGCCTGTAAGTGTGTGTAAGTGTGTGTAAGTATGTGCAAGTGTGTGTAACTGTGTGTGAGTATGTGTAAGTATGTGTAAGTACGTGTAAGTGCGTGTAAGTGCGTGTAAGTACGTGTAAGTTTGTGTAAGCGTGTGTTAGTGCGTGTAAGTGTGTGTAAGCACGTGTAAGGGTGTGTAAGTGCATGTAAGTACATGTAAGTGCATTTAAGTATGTGTGAGTGTAAGTGCGTATAAGTACGTATACGTACATGTAAGTACGTGTAAGTACGTATAAGTGCAAGTAAGTGCGTGTAAGTATGTGTAAGTGCGTGTAAGCTTGTCGAAGTGCGTGTAAGCGCGTGTAAATATGTGTAAGTGCGTGTAAGTGCGTGTAAGTACGTGTAAGTGCCTGTAAGTGCGTGTAAGTACGTGTAAGTACGTGTAAGTGAGTGTAAGTACGTGTAAGTACGTGTAAGTGCGTGTGAGTGCGTGTAAATGCGGGTTACTGTGTGTGAGTATGTGTAAGTACGTGTGAGTGTGTGTAAGTACGTGTAAGTGCGTGGAAGTATGTGTAAGTGCATGGAAGTGCATGTAAGTATGTGTAAGTGGGTATAAGTGCGTGGAAGTGCGTGTAAGTGCGTATAAGTACGTGTAAGTGTGTGTGAATGCGTGTACGTACGTATAAGTGCGTGTAAGTGTGTGTTAGTGCGTATAAGTGCGTGTATGTACATGGAGGTGCGTGTAAGTGTGTGTAAGTATGTGTAAGTGCATGTAAGTGTATGTAAGTTGGTGTAAGTACGTGTAAGTGCATGTAAGTACGTGTAAGTGCATGTAAGTGGGTGTAAGTGCGTGTAAGTGTGTGAAAGTGCATGTAAGTGCGGTATACGTTTGTGTAAGTGCGTGGAAGTGTGTGTAGTTTTGTGAAAGTGCGTGTAAGTGCGTCTTTGTATGTGTAAGTGTGTGTAAGTGCGTGCAAGTATGTGCAATTGGGTGTAAGTGTGTGTAAGTGAAATTCGTTGGTCATGGTCAGTGACATATGCATACTTTGGTTGGTCACTGTGCATGGTAGCCATGCTATGCCACTACATATTGAAGGTATTTGTACTTGCTACTCAATAACTAGTTTTCACAAGCCATGGTCTTCCACTCTGACCACTTGTGACTTCTGTTATGAGTTGTCAAGGTTTACCATACTTAGTGACATTATCGTTGGTCATGGTCAGTGACATATGCCTACTTTGGCTGGTCATCGTGCATGGTATCCATACCGTGCCACAACGTATCGAAGCCCCGTGTGCTTGCTATTAAATGCTTGGTGTTCCCAACCCATTGTTCCCCCTTTGACCGTTACTGACTCGTATTAGGAGTTGTCAACGTTGACCACACAGCGGATTTCTCTGGTCCAAGGCAGTACATATGCCTACTTTGGTCGGTCATTGTGCCTGGTAGCTACACCGTGCTACTACTGACTGAAGGTCGTTGTACTTGCTAGTTGAGAACTGATATTCCCATAGCATTGTTTCCTCTCCTGACCGTTTATGACTCGTGTTATGGTTGGTCAACGCTGACCACCCATATTGAAATTCTCTGGTCATGATCAGTGACATATGCCTAGTTTGGTTCTTTGGTGTGCAAATTAGCCGCACCGTACCACTACGTATTGAATTTATTTGCCCTTTCTAGTCAATACATAGGGTTCCCAACCCCTTGTCTCTCCCTCTGACCATTTCTGACTCGTGTTATGAGTTGTCAATATTGACCACACATTGTGAAATTCTTCAGTCATAGTCAGCGACGTATGCATCCTTTGGTTGGTCACTGTGTACGCTAGCCATACTGTGCCACTGCTTGTTGAATGTCTTTTTACTTGCTAGTTGATAACTAGTGTTCCCAACCCATTGTTTCCCCCACTGACCATTTGTGACTCGTGTTATGCGTGTTCAACACTGACCACACACTGTGAAATTCCTTTGGTCATGGTTAGTGACATATGCCTACTTTGGTTCGTCACTGTACATGGTTTCAACGCCGTGTCACTACGTATCAAAGGTCTGTGTGCTTTCTAGTTGATAGATAGTGTTCCCAAACCATTGTTACCCCCTCTGAATATCTGTGACTCGTGTTGTGAGTTGTCAACATTGACCACATGAAGTTAAATTCTTTGGTCATGGTCAGTGACATATGCATACTTTGGTGCTCACTGTGCATTGTAGCCACACTGTGCCACTGCATATTGAAGGGATTTGTACTTGCTAGTCGATAACTAGTATTTAGAAACCATTATCTTCCACTGTGACCATTTGTGACTCGTGTTATGAGTTGACAAAGTTTACAACACATGGTGACATTATTTGGTCATGGTCAGTGACATATGGTTGGTCATTGTGCATGGTATCCACGCCATGCCACAACGTACTGAAGGCCATTATGCATGCTAGTTGATACCTGGTGTTCCCAAACAATTGTTTCCCCCTCTGACTATTTGTGACTCGTATTATGAGTTGCCAACGTTGACCATACACAGCGGATTTCTTTGGTCAAAGGCAGTACATATGCCTACTTTGGTCCGTCATTGTGCATGGTATCCACGCCATGCCACAACGTACTGAAGGCCATTATGCATGCTAGTTGATACCTGGTGTTCCCAAACAATTGTTTCCCCCTCTGACTATTTGTGACTCGTATTATGAGTTGCCAACGTTGACCATACACAGCGGATTTCTTTGGTCAAAGGCAGTACATATGCCTACTTTGGTCCGTCATTGTGCATGGTAGCCACACCGTGGTACTACTGACTGAAGGTCGTTGTACTTGCTAGTTGAGAACTGATATTCCGGGACCATTGTTTCCCCCTCTGACCGTGTGTGATTCGTGCTATGGTTGGTGGACATTGACCACCCATATTGAAATTCTTTGGTCATGGTCAGTGACATATGCCTAGTTTGGTTGTTTGGTGTGCATATTAGCCACACCGTGCCACTACGTATTGAAGTTATTTGTCCTTTCTAGTCCATGCATAGGGTTCCCAAACCATTGTCTCTCCCTCTGACCATTCGTGACTCGTGTTATGAGTTGTCAATGTTGACCACACATAGTGGACTTCTTCGGTCATAGTCAGTGACGTATTCANCGTGTTATGGTTGGTGAACGTTGACCACCCATATTGAAATTCTTTGGTCATGGTCAGTGACATATGCCTAGTTTGGTTGTTTGGTGTGCATAGTAGCCACACCGTGCCACTACGTATTGAAGTTATTTGTCCTTTCTAGTCCATGCATAGGGTTCCCAAACCATTGTCTCTCCCTCTGACCATTCGTGACTCGTGTTCTGAGTTGTCAATGTTGACCGCACATAGTGGACTTCTTCCATCATAGTCAGTGACGTATTCATCTTTTGGTTGGTCAATGTGCACGCTAGCCACACGGTGCCACTACTTGTTGAAGTTCTTCATACTTGCTATTTGATAACTAGTGTTCCCAAACCACTGTTTCCCCCTCTGACCATTTGTGACTCGTGTGATGAGGTTTGAACGTTGACCACACACAGTGAAATTCGTTGGTCATGGTTAGTGACATATGCCTAGTTTGGTTTGTCATTGTACGTGGTTACCACGCCGTGTCACTACAAAATAAAGGTATGTGTGGTTTGTAGTTCATAGTTAGTGTTCCCAAACCATTGTCACCCCCCTCTGACTATCAGTGACTCGTGTTGTGAGTTGTCAACGCTGACCACATGAAGTGAAATTCGTTAATCATGGTCAGTGACATATGCATACTTTGGTTGGTCACTATGCATGGTAGCCACGCTGTGCCACTACATGTTGAAGGTATTTGTACTTGGTAGTGGATAACTAGTATTAAAAAACCATTATCTTCCACCCTGACCATTTGTGACTCGTGTTATGAGTAGTCAACGTTTACCACACTTAGTGACATTATTTGTTCATGGTCAGTGACATATGCCTACTTTGGTTGGTCATCGTGCATGGTGTCCACACCGTGCCATAAATTATTGAAGGTCCATGTGCTTGCTAGTTGATACCTGGTGTTCCCAAACCATTGTCTCCCCCTCTGACCATTTGTGACTCATATCATGACTTGTCAGAGTTGACCACACACAGCGAACTTCTTTGGTCAAGGGCAGTACATATGCCTACATTGGTCGGTCATTCTGCATGGTAGCTACACCGTTCTTATACTGATTGAAGGTCACTGTACTTGCTAGTTGATAAATGATATTCCCAGACCATTGTTTCCCCCCTCTGACCGTTTGTGACACGTGTTATGGTTGGTGAACGTTGACCACCCATATTGAAATTCTCTGGTCATGGTCAGTGACATGTACCTAGTTTGGTTGTTTGGTGTGCATATTAGCCACACCATGCCACTACGTATTGAAGTTCATTGTCCTTTCTAATCAATACATATGGTTCCCAAACCGTTGTCTCCCCCTCTGACCATTTGTGACTCGTGTTATGAGTTTTCAATGTTGACCACACACAATGGACTTCTTCGGTCATAGTCAGTGACTTATGCATCCTTTGGTTGGTCACTGTGCACGCTACCCACACCGTGCCACTTCTTGTTGAAGGTCTTTGTACTTGCTAGCTGATAACTAGTGTTTTCAACCCATTGTTTCCCCCTCAGACCATTTGTGACTCGTGTTATGCATTTTCAACGCTGACCATGCACTGTGAAATGTTTTTGGTCATGGTTAGTGACATGTGCCTACATTGGTTTGTCATTATACATGGTTACCACGTTGTGTCACTACGTATTGAAGGTCTCTGTGCTTTCTAGTTGATAGCTGGTGTTCCTGAACCATTGTTACCCCCTCTGAATATCTGTGGCTCGTGTTGTGAGTTGTCAACATTGACCACATGAAGTGAAATTCTTTGTTCATGGTCAGTGACATATTCATACTTTGGTTGATCACTGTGCATTGTAGCCACACTGTCCCACTGCAGAGTGAAGGTATTTGTACTTGCTAGTCAATAACGAGTAGCTAGAAACCATTATCTTCCACTCTGACCATTTGTGACTGGTGTTATGAGTTGTCAAAGTTTACCACACATGGTGACATTCTTTGGTCATGGTCAGTGACACATGGTTGGTCAACGTGCATGGTATCCGTACCGTGCCACAACGTACTAAAGGTCATTGTGCTTGCTTGTTGATACCTGGTGTTCCCAAACAATTGTTTCCCCCTCTGACTATTTGTTAATCGTATTATGAGTTGCCAGCGTTGACCATACACAGCGGATTTCTTTGGTCAAAGGCAGTACATATGCCTACTTTGGTCAGTCATTGTGCATGGTAGCCACACCGTAATACTACTGACCGAAGGTCGTTGTACTTGCTAGTTGGTATCTAGTATTCCCAACCCATTGTTTCCCCCTCTGACAATTTGAGACCCATATAATGGGTTGTCAACGTTGACCACACATAGTAAATTTTGTTGGTCATGGCAAGTGGCCCATGCGTAATCTGGTTAGTCATTGTGCATGGTAGCCACACCGTTCCAATACTTGTTGAACGTCTTTGTACTTGCTAGTCAATAAATAGCAAAAGGTTTCTCCCTTTGACACCAGGTCGGTTCTTGTTGATTTGTTACGCGTAGGAGCCTTCCCTGGAATACTCCCTCCCACCCCCCTAGATGGATGTTCCGTGGATGACGTGGAGGACAGATTTACGACCGCGTTATGAACCCCCCCCCTGCATATGATGTCCAAATGACATTATAAGGGTTCCTATGGATAAAGGGCATACAAGAAGGGGTGTAAGATTAGAGGGTAGTTTTCAATAGTATGAATGATAACAAAGTTAGTTTAGTCTTAAAAATTTCACGCAGACGGACTTTCAAATATTGCAACTTTGAGCTTGAATAACCTCTCAACGATTGCTCCAATTGACCAGCCGTAAGAAGGAAAGTTGACTACACACAGTGAAACTCTTTTTATGATATTCAGTGACACAAGCATACGTTGGTTGGTCATTGTGCATGGTAGCCACACCGTGCCACCACTTATCGAAGGTCTTTGTACTTGCTAGTCGATACAGAGTATTCCCAACCCATTGTTTCTCCTTCTGCCCATTTTTGACTTGTATTGTGAGTTGTGAACGTTGACCACACACACTAAACTTCTTTGGTCATGAGCATTGATGTATCCCTACTTGGATAGATCATTGTGCACGGTAGCCACACCGTGCCAATACGTAGGACAAATCTCTGTACTTGCTAGAAGATACATATTGTTTTGAAACCATGTTTTCCACCTCTGACCATTTGTGACTCATGTTATGGGTTGTGAACGTTGACCACCCATATTGAAATTCGTTGGTCATGGTTAGTGACATATGCCTAGTTTGGTTTGTCACTGTACGTGGTTACCACGCCCTGTCACAACGTATTGAAGGCATTTGTGCTTTCTCGTTGATAGCTATTGCTCCCAAACCATTGTTACCCCCCTCTGACTATCAGTGACTTGTGTTGTGAGCTGTCAACGCTGACCACATGAAGTGAAATTCGCTGTTCATTGTCAGTGACATATGCATACTTTGGTTGGTCACTGTGCATGGTAGCCACGCTGTGCCACTACACATTGAAGGTATTTGAACTTGCTAGTCGATAACTAGTATCCACTGTTGTTCTTCTATGCCCCATGGCCACTGCTATGGCTTGACGGACAGGTTGGGCATGCACTGCTCCCTTTGAGTAAGTCCCCCAAACCTTGTTCGTGGTGCAAGTCCAAGAGAGACACCAGAAGTGTAGCGCAATGGATAGCATGTTGGACTTAGTGAAAACAGGTCCTGCGGTCAAGCCTTTATGTGCGCAGGAGGTTTTTTGACCTTCTAGCACAGGGGCAGTTTCTTAGACATTTCTCCATGCATGAGGAGAGTGCGCCACTTGGCGGTTAGTGGATGCGCCATTTGGCGGACTGGTGAGGTGGTTTGGGGTGACCACCCAAAAAGTGCCACTACCCACACACCTTAGAATCCAGGCCTAGGACTATATGTACCAGGCTCATTCCTCATTCTAATTACACAATCTGGCTTTAGATGCTCCTCACTCAGTTGTCCAACTAAGGAACAGTATAACAAAGACACTGGTTGGTCTAAGCCCCAGGAGTTTGACTTTGACTAGCACCTCGCGCGAAAGTGACCAAGTGTTAAGTGGACACAGTTGCTAGCAAGTGATTGCCTAGGAACTGCTCAGTGTGGAACCGTGATCCTGAGGGTGATATCTTCTCCTAGCTGGAATGCTAGGAGCGGACGGCAGGTGCTATTGTGTTGGCCCTGTTTTCTAGTCCGTTTGCCTAAGGCCGGTTGACATCCACAAATCATTATCTTCCACCCTGACCATTTTTGACTCGTGTTATGAGTTGTCAAAGCTTACCACACTTAGTGAAATTATTTTCCCATGGTCAGTGACATATGCCTACTTTGGTTGGTCATCGTGCATGGTATCCACACTGTGCCACAACTTATTGAAGGTCCTTGTGCTTGCTAGTTGATACCTAGTGTTCCCAAACCATTGTCTCCCCCTCTGACCATTTGTGACTCCTATTATGAGTTGTCAACGCTGACCGCACACAGTGGATTTCTTTGGTCAAAGGTAGTACATATGCCTACTTTGGTCGGTCATTGTGCATGGTAGCCACACTGTGCTTCTACTGATTGAAGGTCGCTGTACTTGCTAGTTGAGAACTGATGTTCACAGACCATTGTTTCCCCCTCTGACCATTTGTGACTCGTGTTATGGTTGGTGGATGTTCACCACCCATATTGAAATTCTTTCATCATGGTCAGAGACATATGCCTAGTTTGGTTGTTTGGTGTGCATAGTAGTCACAGCGTGCCACTACGTGTTGAAGTTCTCTGTCCTTTCTAGTTGATACATAGGGTTCCCAAACCATTGTCTCTCCCTCTGACCATTTGTGACTCGTGTTATGAGTTGTCAATGTTGACCATACATAGTGGACTTCTTTGGTCATAGTCAGTGACGTGTTCATCCTTTGGTTGGTCACTGTTCACGCTAGCCACACCGTGCCACTACTTGTTGAAAATATTTCTACTTGCTAGTTGATAACTAGTGTTCCCAACCCATGGTTTCCCCCACTGACCATTTGTGACTCGTGTTATGAGTTTTGAACGTTGACCACACACTGTGAAATCAATTTGTCATGGTTTGTGACATATGCCTACTTTGGTTTGTCGCTGTACGTGGTTACTATGCCGTGTCATTACGTATCGAAGGTCTTTGTGCTTCCTTGTTGACAGCTAGTGTTACCGAACCATTGTTAGCCCCCTCTGACTATCTGTGACTCGTGTTGTGAGTTGTCAACATTGACCACATGAAGTGAAATTCTTTGGTCATGTTCTGTGACATTTGCATACTTTGGTTGGTCACAGTGCATTGTAGCCACACTGTGCCACTGCATATTGAAGGTATTTGTACTTGCTAGTCGATAACTAGTATTTAGAAACCATTATCTTCCACTCAGACCATTTGTGACTCGTGTTATGAGTTGTCAAAGTTTACCACACATGGTGACATTATTTGGTCATGGTCAGTGACATATGGTTAGTCATTGTGCATGGTATCCACACCATACCACAACGTACTGAAGTTCATTCCGCTTGCTAGTTGATACCTGGTGTTCCCAACCCATTGTTTCCCCCTCTGAACATTTGTGACTCGTATTATGAGTTGTCAACGTTGACCATACACAGCGGATTTCTTTGGTCAAAGGCAGTACATATGCCTACTTTGGTCGGTCATTGTGCATGGTAGCCACACCGTGCCACTACTTGTTGAAAATATTTCTACTTGCTAGTTGATAACTAGTGTTCCCAACCCATTGTTTCCCCCTCTGAACATTTGTGACTCGTATTATGAGTTGTCAACGTTGACCATACACAGCGGATTTCTTTGGTCAAAGGCAGTACATATGCCTACTTTGGTCGGTCATTGTGCATGGTAGCCACACCGTGCTACTACTGACTGAATGTCATTGTACTTACTAGTTGAGAACTGATATTCCAAAAGCATTGTTTCCTATCCTGACCGTTTATGACTCGTGTTATGGTTGGCCAACGTTGACCACCCATATTGAAATTATCTGGTCATGATCAGTGACATATGCCTAGTTTGGTTGTTTGGTGTGCATAGTAGCCACACCGTGCCACTGCGTATTGAACTTATTTGTCCTTTCTAGTCCATGCATAGGATTCCCAAACCATTGTCTCTCCCTCTGACCATTCGTGAATCGTGTTATGAGTTGTCAATGATGACCACACATAGTGGACTTCCTCCGTCATAGACAGTGACGTATTCATCCTTTGGTTGGTCACTGTGCACGCTAGCTACACCGTGCTTATACTTGTTGAAGTTCTTCATACTTGCTACTTGATAACTAGTGTTCCCAACCCATCGTTTCCCCCTCTGACCATTTGTGACTCGTGTGATGAGTTTTGAACGTTGACCACACACCGTGAAATTCGTTGGTCATGATTAGTGACATATGCCTACTTTGGTTTTTCATTGACGTGGTTACCACGCCATGTCACTACGTAAGAAAGGTGTTTGTGATTTCTAGTTAATAGTTAGTGTTCTCAAACCATTGCTACCCCCCTCTGACTATCAGTGACTCGTGTTGTGAGTTGTCAACGCTGACCACAAGAAGTGAAATTTGTTGCTCATGGTCAGTGACATGCATACTTTGGTTGGTCACTATGCATGGTAGCCACGCTGTGCCACTACATATTGAAGGTATTTATACTTGCTAGTGGATAACTAGTATTCACAAACCATTATCTTCCACCCAAATCATTTGTGACTCATTTTATGGGTTGTCAAAGTTTACCACACTTAGTGACATTATTTGGTCATGGTCAGTGACATATGCCTACTTTGGTTGGTCATCGTGCATGGTATCCACACCGTGCCACAGCATATTGAAATTCTTTGTGCTTGCTAGTTGATACCTAGAGTTCCCAAACCATTGTCTCCCGTTTTGACCATTTGTGACTCCTAGTATGAGTTGTCAACATTGACCACACACAGCGGATTTCTTTGGTCAAAGGCAGTACATATGCCTACTTTGGTCGGTCATTGTGTATGGTAGCCAAACCGTGCTTATACTGATTGAAGTTCACTGTTCTTGCTAGTTGACAACTGATATTCCCAGACCATTTTTCCCCCTCTGGCCGTGTGTGACGCGTGTTATGGTTGGTGAACGTTGACCACCAATATAAAAACTCGCTGGTCATGGTCAGTGACATATGCCTAGTTTGGTTGTTTGGTGTGCATAGTAGCCACACCGTGCCACTACGTATTGAAGTTCTTTGTCCTTTCTAGTCGATACATAGGGTTCCCAAACCATTGTCTCTCCATCTGACCATTTGTGACTCGTGTTATGAGTTGTCAATGTTGACCACACATAGTGGACTTCTTCGGTCATAGTCAGTGACGTNTGGTCATGGTCAGTGACATATGCCTAGTTTGGTTGTTTGGTGTGCATAGTAGCCACACCGTGCCACTACGTATTGAAGTTCTTTGTCCTTTCTAGTCGATACATAGGGTTCCCAAACCATTGTCTCTCCATCTGACCATTTGTGACTCGTGTTATGAGCTGTCAATGTTGACCACAGATAGTGGACTTCTTCGGTCATAGTCAGTGACGTATGCATCATTTGGTTGGTTACTGTGCACGCTAGCCATACCGTGCTACTGCTTGTTGAAGGTCTTTGTACTTTCTAGTGGATAACTAGTGCCCCCAACCCATTGTTTTCCCCTCTGACCATTTGTCACTCGTGTTATGCATTTTCAACGTTGACCACACACTGTGAGATTCTTTTGGTCATGGTTAGTGACATGTGCCTACTTTGATTTGTCATAGTACATGGTTACCACGTCGTGTCAATACGTATTGAATGTCTCTGTGCTTTCTAGATGATAGCTAGTGTTCCCGAACCATTGTTTGCCCCTGTGAATATCGAAGTGAAATTTGCTTGTCATGGTCAGTGACAGATGCATGCTTTGGTTGGTCACTGTGCATGGTAGCCACGCTGTGCCACTACATATTCAAGGTACTTGTACTTGCTAGTCGATAACTAGTATTCACAAACCATTGTCTTCCACCCTGACCATTTGTGACTCGTGTTATAAGTTGTCAATATTGATCACACATAGTGGACTTCTTCGGTCATAGTCAGTGATGTATGCATCCCTTGGTTGGTCACTGTGCACGCTGGCCATACCGTGCCACTGCTTGTTGAAGGTCTTTGTAGTTGCTAGTTGATAACTAGTGTTCCCAACCCATTGTTTCCCCCTCTGACCATTTGTGACTCGTGTTATGCATTTTCAACGTTGACCACACACTGTGAAATTTGTTCGGTCATGGTTAGTGACATGTGCCTACTTCTATTTGTCATTTTACATGGTTACCATGTTGTGTCACTACGTATTGAAGGTTTATGTGCTTTCTAGTTGATAGCTAGTGTTCCCGAACCATTGTTTCCCCCTCTGAATATCGAAGTGAAATTCGTTGGTCATGGTCAGTGACATATGCATACTTTGGTTGGTCACTGTGCATGGTAGCCAAGCTGTGCCACTACATATTGATGGTATTTGTACTTGCTACTAAATAACTAGTATTCACAAACAATTGTCTTCCAGTCTGACCATTTGTGACTCGTGTTATGAGTTGTCAAGGTTTACCACACTTAGTGACTTTATTTGGTCATGGTCAGTGACATATGCCTACTTTGGTTGGCCATCGTGCATGGTATCCATACCGTGCCACAATGTATCGAAGCCCCTTGTGCTTGCTATTTGATACTTGGTGTTCCCAAACAATTGTTTCCCCCTCTGACCATTTGTGACTCGTATTATGAAATGTCAACGTTGACCACACAGCGGATTTCTATGGTAAAAGGCAATACATATGCCTACTTTGGTTGGTCATTGTGCATGGAAGCCACACCGTGCTACTACTGACCGAAGGTCGTTGTACTTGCTAGTTGAGAACTGATATTCCCATAGAATTCTTTCCTCTCCTGACTGTTTATGACTCGTGATATGGTTGGCCAACGTTGACCACCCATATTGAAAATCTCTGGTCATGATCAGAGACATATGCCTAGTTTGGTTGTTTGGTGTGCATACTAGCCACGCCGTGCCACTACGCATTGAAGTTCCTTGCCCTTTCTAGTCAATACATAGGGTTCCCAAACCATTTTCTCTCCCTCTGACCATTTGTGACTCGTGTTATGAGTTGTCAATGTTGACCACACACAGTGGACTTCTTCGGTCATAGTCAGTGACGTATGCATCCCTTGGTTGGTCACTGTGTACGCTAGCCATACTGTGCCACTGCTTGTTGAAGGTCTTTGTAATTGCTAGTTGATAACTAGTTTTCCCAATCCATTGTTTCCCCCTCTGACTATTTGTGACTCGTGTTATGCGTTTTCAACGTTGACCACACACTGTGAAATTGTGTTGGTCATGGTTAGTGACATATGCCTAGTTTGGTTTGTCACTGTACATGGCTACCACACCGTGTCACTATGTATTGAAGGTCTCTGTGCTTTCTAGTTGATAGCTAGTGTTCCCAAACCATTGTTACCCCCCCCCTCTGACTATCAATGACTCGTGTTGTGAGTTGTCAACGATGACCACATGAAGTGAAATTCGCTGGTCATGGTCAGTGACATATGCATACTTTGCTTGGTCAATGTGCATGGTAGCCACGCTGTGCCACTACATATTGAAGGCAGTTGTACTTGCTAGTCGATAACTAGTATTCACAAACCATTGTCTTCCACCCTGACCATTTGTGACTCGTGTTATGAGTTGTCAGAGTTTACCACACGTAGTGACATTATTTTTTCATAGTCAGTGACATATGCCTGCTTTGGTTGATCATCGTGCATGGTATCCACACCGTGCCACAACTTATTGAAGGTCCATGTGCTTGCTAGTTGATACCTAGTGTTGCCAAACCATTCTGTCCCCCTCTGACCATTTGTGACTCCTATTATGAGTTGTCAACGCTGACCACACACAGCGGAGTTCTTTGGTCAAATGCAGTACATATGCCTACTTTGGTCGGTCATTGTGCATGGCAGCCACACCGTGCTACTACTGACGGGAGGTCGTTATACGTGGTAGTTGAAAACTGATATTCCCGGACCATTGTTTCCCCCCTCTGACCGTTTGTGACTTGTGTTATGGTTGGTGAACGTTGACCACCCATATTCAGAATTCTTTGGTCATGGTCAGTGACATATGCCTAGTTTGGTTGTTTGGTGTGCATAGTAGCCACACCGTGCCACTACGTAGTGAAGTTATTTGTCCTTTCTAGTCAATGCATAGGGTTCCCAAACCATTGTCTCTCCCTCTGACCATTCGTGACTCGTGTTATGAGTTGTCAATGTTGACCACACATACTGGACTTCTTCCTTCATAGCCAGTGACGTATTCATCCTTTGGTTGGTCACTGTGCACGCTAGCCACACCGTGCCACTGCTTGTTGAAGTTATTCATACTTGATAGTTGATAACTAGTGTTCCCAAACCATTGTTTCCCCCTCTGACCATTTTTGACGCGTGTGATGCGTTTTCAACTTTGACCGCCCATATTGAAATTCGTTTGTCATGGTTAGTGACATATGCCTAGTTTGGTTTGTCACTGTACGTGGTTAACACGCCGTGTCACTACGTATTGAAGGTCTTTGTGCTTTCTAGTTGAGAGCTAGTATTCCCAAACCATTGTTACCCTCCTCTGACTATCAGTGACTCGTGTTGTGAGTTGTCAACGCTGACCACATGAAGTGAAATTCGCTGGTCATGGTAACATATACATACTTTGGAAGGTCACTATGCATGGTACCCACGCTGTGCCACTACACAGTGAAGGCATTTGTACTTGCTAGTCGATAACTAGTATTCACAAACCATTCTCTTCCACCCTGACCATTTGTGACTCATGTAATGAGTTGTCAAAGTTTACCACACTTAGTGAAATTATTTGGTCATGGTCGGTGACATATGCCTATTTTGGTTGGTCATCGTGCATGGTATCCACACCGTGCCACGACTTATTGAAGGTTCTTGTACTTGCTAGTTGATACCTGGTGTTCCCAAACCATTCTCTCCTCCTCTGACCATTTGTGACTCCTATTATGAGTTGTCAACGCTGACTACACACAGCGGAGTTCTTTGGTCAAAGGCAGTACATATGCCTACTTTGGTCGGTCATTGTGCATGGCAGCCACACCGTGCTACTACTGACTGAAGGTCGTTGTACTTGGTAGTTGAAAACTGATATTCCTGGACCATTGTTTCCCCGCTCTGACCGTTTGTGACGTGTGTTATGGTTGGTGAACGTTGACCACCCATATTGAAATTATTTGGTCATGTACAGTGACATGCCTAGTCTGGTTGTTTGGTGTGCATAGTAGCCACACCGTGCCACTACGTATTTAAGTTATTTGTCCTTTCTAGTCAATGCATATGGTTCCCAAACCATTGTCTCTCCATCTGACCATTCGTGACTCGTGTTATGAGTTGTCAATGTTGACCACACATACTTTACTTCTTCCTTCATAGCCAGTGATGTATTCATCCGTTGGTTGGTCACTGTGCACGCTAGCCACACCGTGCCACTACTTGTTGAAGGTCTTCATACTTGCTAGTTGATAACTAGTGTTCCCAAACCAGTGTTCCCCCCTCTGACCATTTGTGACGCGTGTGATGAGTTTTCAACTTTGACCATCCATATTGAAATTTGTTGGTCATGGTTAGTGACATGTGCCTAGTTTTGTTTGTCACTGTACGTGGTTACCATGCCGTGTCACTACGTATTGAAGGTCTTTGTGCTTTCTAAAAGATAGCTAGTGTTCCCAAACCATTGTTACCCCCCTCTGACTATCACTGACTCGTGTTTTGAGTTGTCAACGCTGACCACATGAAGTGAAATTCGCTGGTCATTGTCGGTAACATATGAATACTTTGGTTGGTCACTATGCATGGTACGCACACTGTGCCACTACACAATGATGGCATTTGTACTTGCTAGTCAATAACTAGTATTCACAAACCATTCTCTTCCACCATGACCATTTGTGACTCGTGTAATGAGTTGTCAAAGTTTACCACACTTAGTGAAATTATTTGGTCATGGTCAGTGACATATGCCTACTTTGGTTGGTCATCGTGCGTGGTATCCACACCGTGCCACGACTTATTGAAGGTGCGTGTGCTTGCTAGTTGATACCTGATGTTCCCAAACCATTGTCTCCCCCTCTGACCATTTGTGACTCCTATTATGAGTTGTCAATGCTGACCACACACAGCGGATTTCTTTGGTCAAAGGTAGTACATACGCCTACTTTGGTCCGTCATTGTGCATGGTAGCCACACCGTGCTTCTACTGATTGAAGGTCGCTGTACTTGTTAGTTGATAACTGATATTCCCATACGATTGTTTCCCCCTCTGACCGTTTGTGACACGTGCCATGGTTGGTGAACGTTGACCACCCATGTTGAAATTCTCTGGTCATGGTCAGTGACATATGCCTAGTTTGGTTGTTTGGTGTGCATAGTAGCCACACGGTGCCACTACGTATTGAAGTTCTGTGTCCTTTCTAGTCAATACATAGGGATCCCAAACCATTGTCTCTCCCTCTGACCATTTGTGACTCATGTTATGAGTTCTCAATGTTGACCACACATAGTGGACTTCTTCGTTCATAGTCAGTGACGTATGCATCCTTTGGTTGGTCACTGCGCACGCTAGCCATACCGTGCCACTACTTGTTGAGGGTCTTTGTACTTGCTAGTTGATAACAAGTGTCCCCAATCCATTGTTTCCCCCTCTGACCATTTGTGACTCGTGTTATGCATTTCAACGTTGACCACACTCTGTGAAATTCTTTTGGTCATGGTTAGTGACATGTGCCTACTTTGGTTTGTCATTGTACATTGTTACCACATGGTGTCACTACGTATTGAAGGTCTCTATGCTTTCTAGTTGATAGCTAGTGTTCCCGAACCATTGTTACCCCTCTCTGAATATCGAAGTGAAATTCGTTGGTCGTGGTCAGTGACATATGCATACTTTGGTTGGTCACTGTGCATGGTAGCAACGCTGTGCTACTACATATTGAAGGTTTTTGTACTTGCTACTCAATAACAAGTAGTCAGAAACCATTGTCTTCAACTCTGACCATTTGTGACTCGTGTTATGAGTTGTCAAGGTTTACCACACTTAGCGAAATTATTTGGTCATCGTCAGTGACATATGCCTACTTTGGTTGGTCATCGTGCATAGTATCCATACCATGCCACAACGTATCGAAGTCCCTTATGCTTGCTATTTGATACTTGGTGTTCTCGAACCATTGTTTCCCCCTCTGACCATCTGTGACTCGTATTATGAGTTATCAACGTTGACCACACAACGGATTTCTTTGGTCAAAGGCAGTACATATGCCTACTTTGGTCGGTCATTGTGCATGGTAGCCACACCGTGCTACTACTGACTGAAGGTCGTTGTACTTGCTAGTTGAGAACTGATATTCCCATAGCACTGTTTCCTCTCCTGACCGTTTGTGACTCGTGTTGTGGTTTGTCAACGTTGGCCACCCATATTGAAATTCTTTGGTCATGATCAGTGACATATGCCTAGTTTGGTTGTTTTGTGTCCACATTAGCCACACCATGCCACTATGTATTGAAGTTCCGTGTCCTTTCCAAACAATACATAGGGTTCCCAAACCATTGTCTCTCCCTCTGACCATTTGTGACTCATGGTATGAGTTGTCAATGTTGACCACACATAGTGGACTTCTTCGGTCATAGTCAGTGACGTATGCATCCTTTGGTTGGTCACTGTGCAGCCATACCGTGCCACAGCTTGTTGAAGGTCTTTGTACTTGTTAGNCCCCCTCTGACCATTTGTGACTCGTATTATGAGTTGTCAACGTTGACCACACAGCGGATTTCTTTGGTCAAAGGCAGTACATATGCCTACTTTGGTCGGTCATTGTGCATGGTAGCCACACCGTGCTACTACTGACTGAAGGTCGTTGTACTTGCTAGTTGAGAACTGATATTCCCATAGCATTGTTTCGTCTCCTGACCGTTTATGACTCGTGTTATGGTTGGCCAACGTTGACCACCCGTATTGATATTCTCTTGTCATGATCAGTGATATATGCCTAGTTTGGTTGTTTGGTGTGCATATTAGCCACACCGTGCCACTACGTATTGAAGTTCTTTGCTCTTTCTAGTCGATACATAGGGTTCCAACACCATTGTCTCTCCCTTTGACCATTTGTGACTCGTGTTATGAGTTGTCGATGTTGACCACACATAGTGGAATTCTTCGGTCATAGTCAGTGACGTATGCATCCTTTGGTTTGTCACTGTGTACGCTAGCCATATCGTGCCACTGCTTGTTGAACGTCTTTGTACTTGCTAGTTGATAACTAGTGTTCCCAACCCATTGTTTCCCCCCCTGACCATTCGTGACTCGTGTTATGCGTTTTCAACGTTGACCACACACTGTGAAATTATTTTGGTCATGGTTAGTGACATATGCCTACTTTGGTTTGTCACTGTACATGGTTACCACACCGTATCACTACGTATCGAAGGTCCATGTGCTTCCTAGTTGATAGCTATTGTTCCCAAACCATTGTTATCCCCTTCGAATATCTCTGACTCGTGTTGTGAATTGTCAACATTGACCACATGAAGTGAAATTCTTTGGTCATGGTCAGTGACATATGCATACTTTGGTTGGTCACTGTGCATTGTAGCCACACCGTGCCACTGCATACTGAAGGTATTTGTACTTGCTAGTCGATAACTAGTATTTAGAAACCATTATCTTCCACTCTGACAAATTGTGACTCGTGTTATGAGTTGTCAAAGTTTACCACACATGGTGACATTCTCTGGTCATGGTCAGTGACATATGGTTGGTCATCGTGCATGGTATCAGCACCGTGCCACAACGTATTGAAGTTCATTGTGCTTGCTAGTTGATACCTGGTGCTCCCAAATAATTTTTTCCCCCTCTGACTATTTGTGACTCGTATTATGAGTTGCCAACGTTGACCATACACAGCGGATTTCTTTGGTCAAAGGCAGCACATATGCCTACTTTGGTTGGTCATTGTGCATGGCAGCCACACCTTGCTAGTACTGATTGAAGGTCGTTGTACTTGCTAGTTGATAACTGATATTCCCGGACCATTGTTTTCCCCTCTGATCTTTTGTGACTCGTGTTATGGTTGGTGAACATTGACCACCCATACTGAAATTCTTTGGTCATGGTAAGTGACATATGCCTAGTTTGGTTCTCTGGTGTACACAGTAGCCACACGGTGCCACTACGTATTGAAGTTATTTGTCCGTTCTAGTCAATGCATAGGTTCCCAGACCATTGCCTCTCCCTCTGATCATTCGTGACTCGTGTTATGAGTTGTCAATGTTGACCACACATAGTGGACTTCTTCCTTCATAGTCAGTGACGTATTCATCCTTTGGTTGGTCAATGTGCACGCTAGCCACACTGTGCCACTACTTGTTGAAGTTCTTCATACTTGCTAGTTGATAACTAGTGTTCCCAACCCATTGTCTCCCCATCTGATCATTTGCGACTCGAGTGATGAGTTTTCAATGTTGACCACACACCGTGAAATTCGTTGGTCATGGTTACTGACATGTGCCTAGTTTGGTTTGTCACTGTACGTGGTTACCACGCCGTGTCACTATGCATTGAAGGTATTTCTTCTTTCTAGTTGATAGCTAGTATTCCCAAACCATTGTTACCTCCCTCTGACTATCAGTGACTCGTGTTGTGAGTTGTGAACGCTGTCCACATGAAGTGAAATTCCCTGGTCATGGTCAGTGACAAATGCATACTTTTGTTGGTCACTGTGCATGGTAGCCAAGCTGTGCCACTAGATATTGGAGGTATTTGTACTTGCTAGTGGATAACTAGTATTCACAACCCACTATCTTCCACCCTGACCATTGTTGACTCGTGTTATGAGTTGTCAAAGTTTATAACACTTAGTGACATTATTTGGTCATGGTCAGTGACATATGCCTACTTTGGTTGGTCATCGTGCATGGTATCCACACCGTGCCACAACTTATTGAACGTCCTTGTGCTTGCTAGTTGATACCTGGTGTTCCCAAACTATTGTCTTCCCCTCTGACCATTTGTGACTCCTATTATGAGTTGTCAACGTTGACCACACACAGCGGACTTATTTGGTCAAAGGCAGTACATATGCCTACTTTGGTCGGTCATTGTGCATGGTAGCCACACTGTGCTACTACTGATTGAAGGTCGTTGTACTTGCTAGTTGGTATCTAGTATTCCCAAACCATTGTTTCCCCCTCTGACAATTCGTGACCCATATTATGGGTTGTCAACGCTGACCACACATCGTTCATTCTTTTGGTCATGGTAACTGGCCCATGCATAATCTGGTTGGTCATTGTGCATGGTAGCCACACCATTCCACTACTTGTTGAAAGTCCTTGTACTTTCTAGTTTATAAATAGCAAAAGGTTTCCCCCTTTGACACCAGGTCGGTTTTTGTTGATTTGTTACGCGTAGGTGCCTTCACTGGAATACTCTCTCCCACCCCCCTAGAGGGATGTTCTGTGGATGACCTGGAGGACAGATTTACGACCGCATTATGACACCCCCTCCC